>DWQX01000170.1:0-56762 GCA_018245475.1 Pharmacophagus antenor | reverse complement strand
ATTTATTTTTATATATAATAGTATAAATGAAGTAAACAGTAACTTTATAAATTACATACATTAACGATAATATGAAAGTTAGTTACGGTAAATTACTAATCATAGTACTTTGTAAGTTATTAAATCATATCGCATAACGGAAATCTATGGGAATACATGTCATTGTGATGCCCTCCAGAATCGAATCACGGGAGATCTCGATGCAACGAAAACTTTTAGCCGTTGTAGATGTAGGCTATTTAAAAATTCGATGTAAGTTTCTAGATCTTTTTCGATTATAGTGGTAGACTCCCGATATTTACAGAAACATAAGGTTGGAAGTGAATAATTCTTAACTATCCGTGAGCGTGTTAGGAATTTTGGTTACCCTACTAAAACGGAGACGTGTGCAATGAAGATAACTGGCACATGAACTAACCAATCAAACCGCCTCATACAAATTCTCTACCGCCAACCGGCTTCAGTGCCGATTCTATCAAGCATTTGAACGCTCCTAATCTTTGTGCTATTGTTTTTTCTATGTGAGTATTAATATTGTTATTAGATAATATTACATTTTTATAACATTCTACTCTATGGAAACGTGTACTCGCTATTCATTATAAACTACGACCTTAACAAGCAGCGATACGATTGATTTCTTATTGATAAAGAAAGGGTAATTACCGTATTCTCTAACTTTGACCAAGATTTTGGTATTGCTATATTGCTATGTAACTTTGCATGATCGTAAAATTGAATATTAATTTATTCTTGTTAAATATTCTTATTAGATAAGTGTTGTACTGTAATATTTTAATGAAGAAATATATATTGGTAGGAAAGGTACTCACGGTACATTATTAAAGAATTAGCAAGATATAAAATTTAGTGCAATTTAGGGCTAGTTTCCTAGATTTTCTTGAAAAAAAACAGTCCTTAGATTTAAATAAAAAAATAGTAGATTAGCGGCATTAGTTTTAGTTTATTTTGTACGCGAAATAGTGTTCTATAAACTAAGCATGTTATGATAACTTTTTATGATTAATAAAGTATTATCTATTAATGATCGCTTAATATATAAGTCCTGATCTAAATATACGAAAACACTTGAAATACGACCTAATTATTTTAAATACATATAGACTAACGCCTGATCACGATTCCAACTGATAGCAAGTGAAGATGTATTCTATGACAGTTTACCGCACTAGTCTACAGGAAGTCATGACTAGACTTCACTTGAAGAGTCAGAGTATTCTAATATTGTGTAGCTGTTATAAAAATAATGAATTATTATATTTCTTTTAATCTAGTGTTTCTGAAGAGTGGAAATGGGCTTGGATATTAAGTGTGTTCTTGTTGTCGATGGCGTCGGAGAGGACTGTACTAAAATTCTAAACTCGCACGGAATTAATGTCGTTAACGAGGCAAAAATCACCAAGGATGAACTTTTAAAGGAAATACCCGTTAGTATTATTATCTACTAAGGAGTAAGAGAGTAGAATAGTCTTATTAATAATTATTACTGCAGCATGTAACAAATAGTTTTACCTTCTAACTTAATATTTTTTACACTATTTTCAAGATATTTTCATGTCCTTTCTTCTTTCTATTAATTTTTTCTCATAATTTTATTTTTCAATCCCTTAAAAGTCTTTAACACTTGATAAGAAGTACATATTTAGATATCTATTATTTAAAAATAACTGCGTGCTGTATTGAATAGAATAAATGAAAAATGTCAAATACCTATACTCAAACAAATATAAGTAGTAGTTTTTTATTGTTGAAAAAATCAAAAGAAATTATTAAGAAAGAAAACAGATCAGGCATCTAAAAAAGATAACATTCTAACATGCTTTCTACAAGGTGTCCCATAAGTCCTTTGAAATTTAAATTTCGAATAAAATTCAAATGGCGGACGGAAAGCGGGGGCAGCACCACCGGTCTTTCGGCATTCAGTCGCCATGGAGCGTTTTATCGGAGTGGATCGTGCATTTTGTGTGCGTGAGTTTTATCGCAACAATGATTCCGCCACCATTGCACGTCGTAAATTTAAAGAGTATCGCAATTTACGCACATTTAATAACTATTCTAGTATTCAAACGATTAAGAATTGGGTCCAAAAGTTCGAGGACACTGACTCTACGTTGTATAAACAACGATCGGGCCGAGTAAGTACATCACGGACGGAAGAAAACATCGACGTAGTGCAAGAGTCAGTCTGTGAGAATCCTACTCAATCAATTCGTAAGCGTTACAGTGCATTAAATATACCCAGATCGACGTTACAGCGCATTTTTAAAGAATGATAAGAAATTCGATCCATACAAAATTTAGTTAGTACAGGAATTAAGAGATACTGATCCTACCAATAGACTTAATTTCGTGAATGAAATGATGAACCGCTTTACTTCGTTTAACAACGTGTTATTTTCTGATGAGGCTCATTTTCACATCAACGGTCATGTCAATAGGCAAAATAGTTGCTACTAGAGTAGCGTAAACCCTCGTCGCAAGCATGAAAGGCCCTTACTGCATAGCCCTAAAGTAACAGTTTGGGCGGCTATGTCAGCGATGGCATCATAGGCCCATACTTTTTTGAGAACGAACATGGTCCTGCGGTTACTGTTACTTCGGAGCTGTATGTGGCAATGATCGAGTATTTTTTTCATCAGAGTTACGGAATTTTCCAAATTTCAATATCCGGGCCTGGTTTCAACAAGATGGCGCAACTGCCCATACCTCTAACACTGCTATGCCCGTCGTTCGTCAACTTTTCTTTAACAAAGTGATATCTCGAAGAGGAGACATTCCCTGGCCACCACGTAACTCGGATTTGAGTCCAATGGACTTTTTCTTATGGGCTTACCTTAAATCTAAAGTCTACGAAACAAATCCGCGGTCAACTGATGTACTAAAAGAAAATATCCGGCAAGAAATGTCAAGAATTTCAGAGCGTACTTGCAGTGATAGAAAATTTTAGTCGTCGTTTATAGGGAGTGCCAAGAACGAAATGGAGCACATTTAGATGAAGTGATTTTTAAAAAAGATTTTTAATAAATAAAAATTTGATATTGTACATACTTTTTTTTACATAATTTTTTTTAATACAAAGGAATTATGGGACATCTGTATAAAGATTTTTTAAATATACGTAAAGTGCTTTAAATATACGTAATATAAAACCTTAAGAGGGATGAATTTCAGGCAAAAGTTATTGTGTTTTGTATTTTGTTTTACGTTGTTTTATTTATTTATTAATTACTTATTATAAACTTATCAGAATTACGACGCATTAGTGGTGCGATCAGCTACTAAAGTAACGAAGGAAGTGTTGGATGCTGGCAAGAAACTTAAAGTGGTCGGTCGCGCGGGCGCCGGCGTAGATAACATCGATGTACCCTCCGCTGGCAAAAATGGAATAGTTGTTATAAAGTAAGTGCAGTTGTAGCGGGTCTATTCTTATATAGTTATGAAAATTAAACAAATCATTTAGTTTTTCTTTAAATCGAAAGTAACAGCTTTTGTTACCAGTGACGGGTTAATGCAACATCAATTTCATCTGATATTAAGTGATAGTGAACTACATATGTTCGCTAGGAATAGTTTGAGCTCTGATATATTTGACTGCCGGAACACTATAATGTTGTTATGGCGGCAGATTAACATTGAGGGTGGTAGCTACCTAAGAGGTTTCAAAAAATCCTACCGCCATCCAGACCACTAACTTTGCTGTAACCCTGGAGTACAACTAGGGATCTCCGCGTTTCAAGGTACGCGATAAACCACTGTGCAATGGAAGCAGTCAACATATCTTTGCAATTATTTATTGTTATTGATACTAGAACTTGTGTAAATTATTGATTCATAACATGTATGAAAACTAGAAAGGTGTCATATGCTGATTTGCAGTTTTTAATATTACATTTCGAATTAATTAATAAATATAGGTTATTTAAAATTTTCTAGTAGCATGAAAAATTTCCGCTTTTAATTACTTATAAAATAGATTACATCATTTGTTTTCAGTGCACCAGGCGCCAATGCTTTAAGTGCTTGTGAACTGACTTGCAGCCTCATAATGGCTCTGGCGAGACATGTCGTGCCTGCTTCATCAGCACTGCGAGATGGTCGCTGGGACCGCCCTTTCTATACCGGCACTGAACTTAATGGCCGAACCTTAGCCGTTATCGGCCTTGGCAGAGTTGGTAGGGAAGTCGCGATTCGTATGCACGCCTTTGGAATGAAGGTAGATTTCTTGAAATTTACATACCTTATACAATTAATACACGAAACATATAATAGAATAAAGCTGTGCGATATTTTTGTAAATTTGTTTAATGTGCGTGCGCTTGCATAAAGTATACTATTAAACGTTTTCAGCAATAACGACGTTTATCAAAACTGTTAGATATTAGTTATTATGAAGTTATTATATTAGCTGCTGTTGTGTGTTAATAAAATCTTTGTGAATCAGTACAGGGATAGATATTGAATAAATACTAATTATATACCTTTTTTTTTAGGTATACGATAAAGCTTTATCTATCTAATTGTCACCATGAATTTTTGTTGTGTTAAATATAAAAGTTTGCTAGTAAGCTAGTAAAGACAATGACATAATTTATAGTCAATGTAATTGATTGACAGCAGTAATTTTACTTATTTTTTTCCCTATTCAGATTATTGGTTTCGACCCCCTGGTATCAGCGGAACAATCCAAAAAGTTCTTCACGTCTCTAATGGAGTTAGATGACATTTGGCCTCTTGCTGATTACATTACTCTCCACACGCCTCTTCTCGAATCTACCCGCAGTGAGTACCATATTGTCATTAGCATGAGGTGTCAGTCAAGGGCTGATCAAGATATTCTTCCACTATTTTATGGTGGAAAAATGAATAATCGACCCGATTGTAATAATTCACAGAAAATGTGCTGACTCAACAGTTTGTCATTTTTATATTATCGGCACCTAAATTTTTTGCTCCTCGCCCAACTCTTGAAGTAAAACGATGACGTTATATTGCACGTGCGCGCTACCAGAAACCCTACATTTCACATCGAAGATCAGTAAAGACTAACTTAATGTCTTTTGATATAGATTTCGTGAATGCGGATGTTTTCAAACGCTGCAAAAAAGGCGTGAAGTTAATAAATGTGGGACGTGGCGGTCTTATAAATGAACAAGACCTACTGAACGCACTCAATTCTGGAGAGGTAAATATTGTTGATTGGTTTATTTTTCAATTATTTATAGGTTCCAATTGCACTTAAGTTAAAATATTCAAAATCATAACAAGTTATTTGTATATACGACACTGATGTAAATGTGCAATTAAAAAGAAGTATATACCACCGTCGAATTCTCAATTCAAGGTTTTGTTTTAAATTTGAATTATTGAAATAATATTATGATTAAATATGAATGTAAAAATGATTTCATATTATAATTTACGAGAAGTACTCTCTATAAAGCCTACACTTAAATTATTATTATTTTTTAATTTTGATGTTAACTGTCGTTGAATATTTTAATTATTTATTTATTTATACTTTTTGAAAAGCCTTAAACTATAGGGGACTTATTGATATAGTTGCATTCTCTACTAGTCAATTCCGGGGATGGGAGAAAATTTGTATGTAGGTGGTGAAGGATGAATGAAATAAATGAGGAAATTACCACTGCTTTCCAAATAATTAAATCCAAGGAAAAAACACTGTTTTTTATTCATTATATTGATCTCCACTTTAGTTATACTCACATATTAAGCTTAGATTAATTTTTAGTTTTTTTTATATTTTGAAATAATGTCAACTTAAACTTAATTTTAAATAAAAAAAATCTATTTTTTATAAAAATGTAGGTCAGTGGTGCGGCACTAGACGTCTTTGAAAAGGAACCCCCTACTGATCCGCTGACCTGGGAGATTATCAAGCATCCACATGTAGTGGCCACACCGCATCTTGGTATGTGCTAGAGATAAAAAGCAGGAACTTTTAAGTAATTACATTTCCTCGTGTACGTAAGTCAGAACTATAAGGAAGAGTGCAGACGTACATGGATATTTTAATATGATCTCAATGTCGGCTAAAATAAAGTTGATGCTATAAATATCACATAGGAATGTACAACATTTAGAACATATAAATACGAACGAACTATCTCACTTTTTTGGTATTTATACTTTTGAGAAAAAAAAAATTACGCCATGCTAGATATTAATGTCTGTAATGATGAATTGCGCGTGCATATTAGAGCAATATTAATCTTAAAACCATTTTAAAGATAAAATATTAATAAAGACCATCGTACTTTAGTATAATTTAAGAATTGTATTTCGAGGAAGTATATAAGACGAACCTTGACATTTACGATGGTTTAAAGAATAGTGGCATAATTATTAAAAGGAAAAAACATTAAAGGCATCTCGTGTACCGTTCCAAGTATAGTGTTAAATTTAATTCGTGAAAAACTTAAACTTATATTTAGTAATTATAACAGTAGCTATTGAAATAGTAACGTTTTTAAATTTTATAAGCTTAATAAATATAATCAAAGACTGAATTAGCAGTTTAATTTTATTTATTTATATAGAATGTTTAATCGCCCCTCGTTTCACTATTCCGCTATACTCGAATGCAATTAACGTAATAACAGGTAGCTTGCAAGGTTTGCGTGCTCTTGTCACTGCCCCGTAAAAACCTTGAATATATTTGACAAGCTTTCGTATCAAAACGCCTTTCATTTACAATAAGTTAGCTAATTAGTTAGTTAATATTATTTCATGTATTATTCTTAATGAGTATTTTTATTTTTATTTCCAATAAATAATCTAATACTTGATTATAGTGGAAATATTAAACTTTTAGTTGGAAATAAGATGCCCCTTTTGCGAAGTTGTTTACCTTACACGTTTTGTTTTTTGAGACGTAATATACTTATTATAAGTAGATTGACCTTCACATTTTTCGTTTTCCTGCATAATGTAACAGGAAATTAATTTCGCAGGTGCCTCAACAAAGGAAGCTCAAGTGCGTGTGGGTCAGGAAATAGCAGAACAGATCGTGAACTTGGTGAAGCCTGGTTCCTACGCTACACTCTTGGCTGAGGTGACCCGCATTATTAACAAATGAATGTAACTGATAAATTATCGGTAGTAAAATAATGACAAGTATATTCTTAACACTGTTCCTTCTTTTTCTTAATTTAGTATCAACATTTTGTTTAATTCCATGAGGCACCTTTGAATATATTTAAACAACCTATTGATTTAATTTTCTTAGATTTATTCGGGTTTTTTTGGACACATCAACACGTTTTTGTATTTTAGTTTTACGTTGATATAATAACGAATAGTTTGTAAGAAGTTAATTAAAGTAAATAAAAAGTTTATTTTCTCTTTCATGCATTACATTCTTTAACAGTCCCTTCGAAATAAAAAAGTTAGGTGAACAAAACCGGTTTATTCTGAAAATGTAATAAGTTATTACCATAACATTTTTAGAAATATGAAGACTATTTATATAAATCAAATTTTCATAACCGTATTAAACTTAGTATTTATTGTAAAAATCTTAGGAAAAGGACGCTTGAAAATAATGCTGTGAAGTGTTGCATGTTCCCGCTGCCGATTATTTTACTAAAAATAAAAAAGTTTAGCTTTAAAAATTATTTATTTAAAATTACTTATGACATATAATTTACAAATAAAATAGGCATAAGAATCAATTCTTATTATCGTTCTGATGTGGCTAGTTTTGACCAGAATTTATGTACGATGGTTCCCACCAGGCAGGAAAAAGGAACTGGAAGAGGACAGGGGGAGTCTGTATTAAAAGTAACAGCATTTAATATACGAGGTTATATAGGATTCAATTTCCTCCTCGTCTGGAGAACGTCCTGCCGGTTCTCGCAGGAGGGGCAGCATCATTTTGTTCTTCTGGTTCAGTTTCTTGGAATGATCTTGATGATGCTGCAGAGTAAGATCAAAATTCTTAATGTTACGTCGTTAATTGGTCTATATTGTCGAAGACTATAGGGCAACTGGGTTAACAAGAAAACATTTTATATATTTCTTAGCGGGAACTATAATCCAGTGCTATAAAAACATTCTCCATAACTGCTGAACTTAAAAGGCCCCGTATACTTTATTTAAGCAATAATGCACATTATTACAAATAATTAATTATATGCGATACGAAGTCTGGACATGGCGTTTTATGGGTTCGTTATGGGCAACCGAATATATTACTAGGTAAACATCCTACATGTTCTATCTTTATCGCATATAAAAATATTTGTACAAATCCAAGCTAGTTGTTATTGTTGGAATAAAATTTATATTAATCAAAATTTATTATACCCCTTCTGTTATAATGTTGTTGTTGTTAAATAATTCAGCGGTCGAATTTTCAATGATCAATTATTAATTGCCTCCGTATGATTCAGGTAAATCCCAAGGATTTTATTATATTTTTCATCTATATTATTTTCTTTTTTTATAAAAGGCTTTTTAAAAGCGAATCAAAATATTTACGCTACACGTCAACGTTAACTTTATATTTGAAAATTTTTAATACTTGATCGTAAAAAAAAAAAGATTTTTTCTCATTTCCCTAATTTATTGTTAACAATTTAGTTGAAGAATTTAAGTATTTTTGGTCTGTATATTGTCTTGTTCTTTTACTTACGTCGTCCGAAACGGCCTCTACTGGGCTTCGCTGGTGCCGGCGCTTCTTCAACATTTGTCTCCCGTGTAGCAGTGTTAAAACGTTTTTTACCTATAGTTAAAAAAAAAACAATTTTTAATAGGTTTCTAAACATTGTTCTTAATTTTTGTATGAACCTTACTAAGAAAATTTAAAAAAGTATTCATTTAATATGTAACTCATATAAAAGGTTTTTTATAAATTTATTAAAGATGACAATTTTACGCCATTAACAAATTGACAGATCATCAGTTTCTTTCGTAAGAAAATTTCGACGAGCGAATGAATTTAACCATTTAATGTCGTGATTTTCATAAACAGAGGCATAAAACTCAAAGCTAACCGGGCAAGACGCAGAAATGTACGCTTTGTAGCTGTAGTTGTGGCGGTATCAATCAAAATATCTCTAAGACTTATTTATTTCAGTGGTGAATATCCCACAAACGTAAATCCACTTATCTTTCGGCGTTCGTGGCGAATACGATGTGTCCAAAATTTAGCCGCAATATAGTTATTATTAAATTAACGTATAAGGAAGACGATTTACTTTAATATATATCATTCACAAAACAAGAAATGATCACATAATTGTCGACGTTAATGTAAAACAGAATAATTAACGCCTATAATTACGAGATGAATATTTTAATATTCTAGTCATTTTATATGATATTAATATTGATTTGACTTACTATAACTAGATTTTGAGGCAGCATCAGCAGGTGTATCTTGAAACTGAGAACCAGCGGAAGAAGATTGCCCATTTATTTTAGCTAAAAATAAAAAAAAAGAACAGCATACGTTCAAGCGAGATTTACGTTATTGAAATCTGTTGTAAATTACTCAGTGAAATATAATTTTAACACTATGTGTCTAGAAAATGAAAATTATAATTTTTTCCACCTTCAGCGGCTTGGGCTCGCCGTCTTTTCAACGCTTCCAAAAGATCTGTATTGCTGCGGAAAGGTCTAACGCCACCCGACACAAGCTTCTTGCCCTCAGTAGACGACGGTGGCGCTTCCGTGGAGGGTTCCTGAGCGTCGCCTTCTGCATATTCTGCGTCATCGTCATATTCGGCTTCATCCTAGAGGGGTAGTATTGATTAATGACAAAGATAATAATAAAAAGAAACTACATATTTTTAATGTACAGGATGATAAAATTTATTTAACGCAATTAAAGTTCAATAGTACTATGATTTATTATTATAAAATTCCAGCGTATAATTAACTGTTATGTATCTGTACTTCAGGCTGATCCCGGCTAAGGTGATGCTTCACATTTTATCTTTTTAGGGTTCCGTACTCTAAAAAGGTGACAAACAAAACTTTATTTAACCTCTATCGTCTGTCATCTGTCTGCCCTTCCGTCAGCTCGCTTCTATTTTATGAAGCTTAATAAGTAGAAAGTTGATATTTTTCTCTGATTAATATTACCCATATATGAACAAATAACTAAAATAAATGATACTTGCAAGAAACGTCACTTTATTGGATTTTTTGGTACGGGACTATTCGCGGTGCAAGTCCGAGTAGCAGCATTTATTAATTTTTTATGCGGCTGACATAGCCAATATTATCATAAAAGGTACACGCATACTACAAACACGTATGGAAACCGTAAGTGTTGCTATGAGTTTATAGCCGCAGGTGATCCGGCTCTCATTTTCTTGTCAAGTATCAATGTTGGAACATCGCCTTCAAAAATACTAACCTTTTTATTAACATAGTATCGCCGCTTTGCACGACTAGGCTGGTTTTATTACGTTTCTCCATTGCAACTGGTTTATGTAATATTTTGTCATGTTTCCTACAGCCTTGTACCTCAGTTGATATATGCTAGGTATAGGGCTCTCCTCGTACGATTTCAACACCAATCTCTCCCGCGCCTGAATCAAGCGGCTCTCTCGTAACCATCACATCGTGCGTTCACCATATATCATGGCAAGTTGTAATATAACTTACAGCTGCATTTTATTTTCATCAATCATCTTTTTCTTTATTAGGAATAGAGGCATATATATAATTCTAAGATGGAAGGGAAAAGGAAGTTATTTTACAAAGAAAACATTAGTTACTATCATTTCGTAACGTTCCTTCAAGTAATAGACGTCAAAAACAATGCGGCTGTTGATTATTATGCAGCATCACATAATGAATTCGTATAATGATGATCGTAAAATGTTTTATTGAGGAATCATTAATGCCATTCAAACAGGCCGTTACACAGACGGTATCATTAAGAAATCGCACGTATCATGTTACAGTACCGTCGATGAGTTATCGCTACACCGTTGCGATATATCCCTCATACCGGTTTACATTCTGTTACACGAATAAAGAGCTTATGCATTCTACCGCAGGTCGCAATGTTTTCTTCGCGGAACCAGTTCAATTATTATTATACGTCACACACCTACGTGTTCAGGTAGAAATACCACTAAAGAAAGGCAGCGCACGTTGAGGTCACCTGCGAAGGTAATTCGCACATCGGTTACCAGTCCCACTTGCCTTGAACCACATGGATTCAAGTTGAGACATCTTTGCGGAGTTCAGTTTTCCCGATTTTTATTGCTACATTTGGGACATTATGCATTTCAACAAAAAATAATTTAATACTTTCATTGCGTTACCTAAAATCCTTTATATATAAGATATCATAAATATAAGTCGGTCATCAATATCATTTGCACCATTTTGAACAACTCTCGAAATTTTAAAACGAAATTGGATTTTTAAAACAAAAAAGTAATATAATGCAGAGGTTCTAAAAAAGCACAAGAATCTCTTAGGAACTCTGCATTATATCACTTATACTAACGATCTCCTTAAAGCTATTAAAACCTAAGAGATGAAACAATTTGCTGATGATTCCTGTCTATTGACAGCGCACCAAGACAGAAAGAAAGCAAAGCAACAGCTATAATTTGATTTTAATATACTCTTAAAATGGTCACAAGATGCAGGACTAATGCTTAATGTATATAAAACCAAGACATTTTTTTTATCCCACACAGTAACCATGCCTACTTCAAAACTTTCACAGCATCCGTTGACAATGTCTTACTTTTGATACAGTGTCTAGTCAAAAGTATTTAGGTTTCATTATAGACGATAATCTAAACTGGAAACGTCACATTAACATCGTATGTGACAAGCTCTGTGCCCTTCTGGTAATAATATTTCTAATAAAAAATACCTTTTCCAATCCTATAGTTGTTGTATAAAACACCAAGTGAAACCATTATTTCATACGGGTTGAGTTGTTATGGTATAACGTACAACACCCATATTAACTAAATTTATGAGTTACAATTGCGTATTTCTAAAACAATTATTTCCGACAAAGTAAAGAAATATTTTCATAATAATTATCACCTATTTTTTAATCACTGTTAATTAATGCAAATTCTCGCAAAAATACTACTACTACCAGAACAATATTTTAACACCGAATCAAAAAATAAAATAAGTCTCAAAAACGTCGCTAGAACCGTAAGTAAACAAAAGTTAATTATTTATTTATTACAAAAATTATAAACACATTAAAAAAATATTTCATAAATCAACCTGTGTATTGTAGACCATTTTTTGCTATGCTCGAAGTATCCATTTATAACGTGTGGTTATTTTTACTTATGAATTTTTACTCTTTGTTATTTGTTGCCTTTAATTGTATTTATCGATAAGATTAGGGCGCATAGTAAAACCAATTGCAGTATTCGTTGCGTTTTTGTAATTTTTTCCTTACTTTGCTCTATTCATGTATTTCAATAATAAAAATTAACAACAAACAATTATCAAATTTGCGGTAAAAAATCCGAATACTACTTACACTTATTTACACATAATCTTCGGTTATAAGTGTCCCAAAGTAACAGTAGAAATATTTCGGTAAAACGGTCTATTTACTAAGTAAAAATTACTTATTCATGCACATACTTTGTACTTAACAATACAACGTAACACGTTCCGATGTAATTAATCGTGATGAAATTTTACTGCTAACGCCTTCACTTTTAGACGCTAACCTACAAATAGAATAGGTAGATAAAACAATTACCATAATAAATGCTAAAATCTAATTAAGTTCGATTATTATGAACAAAAAACTCAAATGAATTATAAACAAATAATTAAAGTGTACTTATTAAGTAACAGGTGAATAAATCCCCACAATCCTTTGAATATTGATTCTACTTTATTTAACATTATTTTACAGTTATTAGTGATAAAAATAACCGGAAAAATTACCAGTACAATATTTTTCTACAATAACTTTAACATTATGCCAACGTAGAAAATAAAATATAAATGTTGTCGACCACTTACGACATTAAAAAAAAATATTAACCTGGTACTAGAGTATCTTTGTAATAAGATTTTATTTAAATAAATAGTATCTTCCTTGTTAAACCGGACTCATGCACTGCAGAGCGGTTTTAATCATTTCCTCGTTCGTTTTTAGATTTTAAAGAAAACATATTCTAAAAGGTAATGTACATTTAGTTATTACGCAAATAGCCTAATCCTACTTTGTATAAAAGAACAGATATTTATCGATAGCATGTTTCCGCTACTAGACTTGTTAAAAAATGTTTAACATTCTAGTCTTAACCTCCAGCAACTTGTAAATTACGCACAGGGGAAAGAAATATGCAAGGTAGTATAACGCTAGACTTGTTTCATTCGTAAAAATACATAACTAATAGGAACCGAGTTTGTGATGGTAAACAGAATGCGGAAATTAAAAATATCTTGATAGTTAAACAGACTAATATATTTCTTTTTAATAATCTATTTACAAAGAGAGCCGCTCTCGATCAAGTTAGTAATGACCTGCTCAATACCGTGACAAATATCTATGAAGAAATATTGCGTGTCGATAATATGAAACAATCGAAAGATATTTAGAATTTGTTCCAAATTTATGTTATTTTAAAGTAATAGATGTTTTATACTAAAGCAGTCGGAACTAATTTAAAATATAATTCTTTAAAATTATTACAGGTGGTATAACATTTCTTTCGCATATTTATTATGAAATCAATGAATGTGGTAGAATGTTAAAAGTTCGCGTTGCATTGCTTACGAAATATAGGCGGATGTAATAGTTCAATATGGTATGGTCATAGGCCTGCTCTTGAAACCAGTTTAAATCGTGGACACTTCAATTGCAATAGTATCAGTGTCCTACTCTTGAACCAAATAGAATTAGAATTTGAAACGAGAACGTAATCGAGAAACGAGAGGCCGCAATCCGTTGAAGGTAGCACGACATACGTGGAATAATTGTCTTAGATAAGAATACGTGTCTACACTTAACGTGTGAGATAATTCGCCTGAATTGCTTTTCGTTACTTTTTTTTGCAAATAAGTGCAACGCTTTAACTGTAACATTTATATGGATATTGTCATGAAACAGACCACCACTATTGCATTAAACTGCATAACGCGAATGAACTGAATAAAAGTTATAGAAAGTTTTTCTTTATAACACAAACATTTATTTGTGAATGGAATATTCATGTATTTATTATATACTTCTTTAAAATGTTGGTTGAATTTTCAATATAAAGATTTTTTAAAATAGTTGTTAAGCATTTGTGTTAAAAAAATATAAGATTGACGTCGTATCCGCAGGGTGGGGGCCTGATGATTTCTATGATAACATGTTCACGCCTAACACAGACACCAGTTCGTTACATTTTACATTGTACATTAAGTAAAATAAAATTTATTGTTGCATATTAACTGTAACTTCAGATAATATGAGGATAAATAAATTATTTAACAAATAAATACATTTGTTTCTTTAATTTTTAATGTTTATCGACATTTATTATAATACATTTAATCAATTGGATTTTCGTTTTAAAAGAGTAATCGGAGTAATGTACCAATTTTGATAAAGTAATTATGATGATAATTTAGGTGTTTGTGTCCATATGTTCTATAATTTTATAAAAAAAATGCGGTAATCAGTTATGATGAATAAATATTTACTATATTTATAATATGTACAAAGAATAAATCTATGTTCTTTTTTCATTGGCAAATCACTAACATTTGACCTCTGTTGACATATAATGTTAAGTGACTTTGAGGGTACGAAAAATGGTACCACCATCTAGACTCAAACCGGGACCTCCGCGCTACAAGGTAAGTGATCTTATTACCTGTGGCGGCGGCGTGGTGGTGGTTGTGGTCGCTTTGCCTTTGGAGAGCAGCCCGCGCTTGAGTAGGCCGCGAGAGGGAGCCGCCCGCGCCTCGTTCTCGTCTTGTGCTCTTGCAGATGTCTGCAACGCCAAACAGGCCAGGAAAAAAAACCTGAAATCGAAAAAGATACATCGTTTGTACATGGCATGATTATATCATTAAGAACTTAAGAGGTTTTTGCAACCTGTCAACGCTTATCTTTTCACTCTGATCAATCTTCTATGCAAATGAATGTGTGATAAGTTTTACATAACACGTAGATATCTTTAACCTTTTATGAAAAGGTTACGCAAGTTGGAAAAAATAGAGTCAAAGTATGATTCGTAACTATTAACATCGATCAATTTAAGTATTAATAAAGTAATCAGAGAATAGTTCGACAATAGGTTAACGTAGGGTCGTAAAAATTGTTAGCTTACGATTATTTAAATATAATTAGGTTTCATCAAATCAATTTATTTACTTTACACGTGCGAACGTATGCTTTAGCCGTCCAAATGATTTTAATACACGTTACAAGTTTTTGCAAGTTTTGTCCTTGCACGTCCAACCTTTATAAGTTAACGCAGTCATATACCTACCGGCCGCAGTAACGCACGAAATCACGGAAAATAATAAACGAACAAGGCGGTAACAAAACTACACCGTAAAAACCCTATTTACTTAACTATTATTCATATATATTTATCAAACACCACCATCGAGTTAACACTGTTTCAAAATTTACTTCCTGTTACTATTACTTGCGTCTTGCTACCATTGAAATGTAGGCCAAATGGTTCAATGGCGTTTAATGTCACTTGTGAGTGGCACACCGAGGTTGGGCCGATCGGTGTACACGGAGGTGAATCGCTTAGATGCTCGACGATCAGCGTTTGCTATTTAGACACGATTGTGAAGAGTTCCACGACTGGCGATAAAGGTCACCACGTTGCTCTGCGTAGATAGTTGAGTAACAGGTCACCCCAGGGCCAATTCAAATGACGATCAAATGATTCCGCATTCGCTTCCGTCCGTAATACGTATATAATCACCCTCAACTTTCTCTACTTTATATGATTCGCTCTGTAACTTATAAAAATATTCAGGTATATGAGATAACAAATCATACCGATATCTACCTAACATATTGTTTCGATGAGTGTAAAATGGCACTGTATAAATAACCTATTGATAAGCTCATTATTATGGGCTCGCCATTTCTCTTTGTAACAGATGAATTTCCTAGTTGTCTTGTCTTTTTGACATAGTTTAAAAAAATAGTAACGATTAGGTACGGTTTACAAGACGTGTTTTCGTGAAATTTGTCATATTAGGCAAGCGTCAAACGCGACAAACGCCCGTTACTTGGATCGATAAATGTGTTTGTAGTTATTCAGAACGAAATATTTCAATATGCAGCATATGTCTGAACTCAATTCTATTATTATTCTAGTCATGATGGAAAAAGTTCAGCTTTCTATGTTCGTAGTATTTAATACCAAGTGTTCGCATAGACGAACGGAATAATAAATGCAATAACATTAATTTTAAATGAATAATAAATAACCAGAAGGAGCAAGAAGTTAAAATGACCTTGTAATAAAATGCGGCTACCTGTCATAGTGATTGTATAGCCCTTGGACTGCGACGTGTCTTCTCGTAAAATAATAAATATTTTTCTTTTAAATCTTCACTACTATAGCATATTTAATTTATTTTGTCATTAGATAATCATTTACAAAATTAGATCACTATGATACTTTCATGTGAATTTTCATTCTATCTGATTAATTGGGTGATGACATGGGAAACATTGTTAGGTTAGATTCTCACTATTCAATTGCATATAATTAAAGTTCGGCGAAAGATAGGAGTTGCACAAACAATTGAAATATCTGAACCGTGCAAGTTTAAATTTACTTATCTCTGAGTTCTTTCATTGTTATATAAAATATACCTGAGGTGTGAAAGAAACCATGAAATAGAGAATTCATGCAACTGTCTGCATATTATAGGTAAATGTCAATAGTTTAGTTTTGCAACAATATTTATCGCTATATGTGTTGCAATGTAAGGATCGATAATTATTACTGAACGCTTTATCTATCTATAGTTAGTCTCACGTGAATTTTTAACACTAAAAACTGAACTAAATCATTAATTGAATTAAATGTACTATTACTATGTAACTAATACTTAGATCGGATACAGTGTTTCACTAGAAAATTTTTATGTTATATTCTGTATATTATATACTAAAATTAAGTTCTAAATAAAAATGTAAAAAAGCTATTTAAATATTAATATTGAAAATAATTAAACCTAGCTGTATTATAAAATAATATATCAAGTTCGCTGAATGTTTTCATTTTATGTAATATTAATAATGGATATTATTTTTGATATCTTTTCATCCTTCAGCTTAACAACTAAACTGGTACATATTAAAAAAAAACTAGTTTAGTTAACATTAATTAATTCACAAGGACATTTAATAGACCATTTTTCTATATAAAGGTCAAACTGTATTAGATTTAAAAATGAAATTTGAATAAAAAATATCGGTGCGAAGTTTACTGTAATTACTTATTATAAATGAATTTCATTTCAATATGTGAAGCAGTATAACTTTAAGTCAACTTTATGTTTTAGTAAATTAATTAATCGTAAGGCAAGATTTATAAGGTGTCATGTGGAATACTTTTATTTTAAATTTCCTTTGTTAGTTTAAGACATTTTAAAAAGTTAATTTTTGAGACGAGTTGCATAAAGTAATTGAAAGCATTACTTGTGACTATGACTGTTCATCCTGCATAACGACGTATTGCTTAATCTAAAGTCGCGGATCTAACTTTCAACATGGGACCAAGCCAAGCGACCGGTTCGTGGTTTCACTCAATTAATTTGAACATTATTTGGTTCGATGCACTAGGCCAGGACGTAGCGAAAATAATGAGTTTTAAAGTAATCAATTATAAGAAACGTTCCAGAATTAATAATACTTTTACGTTAATCTAAACTTTGAGTTATTGAAGGTTTTATTAATAGGTTTTTTTTATTGTATTTTTATATTTCCTAACATAATTTAAAAACACATATTAGTTTTTATACACTTTTATGTATCATTAAAGAATAGGGGTTCTAAGGCAGACATAACTTTTTACTGAATAGTTCAAATCCGTTTATTTTTTGTAAGAAGTATTTTCCTACAACAAACAAATAAAATAGAATATATATATAATATGTATATAATAGAAACAAAAAAAATAGAAAAAAATCAGCTCTAAAGGTGGTAAAATAAAAAAGTTATATTATGGACCTCTTAATTCTAATTAAAACCTTGTGTGAGTTGGATGACTCTTTTTTTTATAAGAAAGGATATATGACAAATTTCATGCCATAAATTAAAAAAAACATCCCTAAAAATATTAATGTTTGATTTTGCACCAGTTATTAATTTATTTTAAAGTTTGTGTATGTCAGTTTATCATCAGTTATAATTTAAGTAAAAAACACTTGTCAATATTAATTAAAATTTACAACACCGTAGTGTCCAATGGATGCTAATGGTCTCAGCATTTTTGTTGTTAGTTGTAGTTAACGTATTAGAAAAGTAAAAATTGTTTTTGGGACATACCTACATACCTTAAAATCTTTGCAAGTGCACTCTGCGAAAATGCTTTGTTGTCTGAACGTTACTTAATATTGTAAAAAATTAATTTCTCTTCTTATAAATTACCGATAAAATTATATCGCAGAGCGAAATATTAACAAATTTTAATTTTAAAAATTAAATTCCTATAAATATTATATAATTAGTATTATATATGAGATAATTAGTGTCAAATCGCTATAGCATTCGCTCAGCTGGGACTCGTTATGTAGTTATGATTATATGATATAGAAAGCGGAGAAATACGTGAGATAAGTGATGTGCAGTTACTCACAAGGTGAGAATCTTCATGTTTATGTCGAAGCCGCGTATGTTGCAAGAAGCACTGCCGACGGTCCTTTCTCCGCGGAGCGACTACGTGCAGGTCTAGTGTGTACGGAGGCAACGCTTGATCTGCCGTTCCAACTCGAACAACTCAGGTACACTCCAAGTTTCGGTTTCGCTGCACTAGTCCGCCCGCCACCCCGGCATCATTTACCTGATTTATATGCACAGACACACACTGGTCACGATACATACCGATCATTGTTCACACGCTAACATTTGGTAATATCACAAGTTCGTAAATCTCCGAACCAGATCTAAACTTATTATGTTGCCGGAAATGGCTTTATTGAATGAAATAAATTAAATAAGGTGTTAAATAGTATCTGTTCTTGAATATACATTTATTATTATTTGATTAGAATTTGATATCGTCAAAAATGGAATTGGCGTAGATAGTACAATTTGGCCTGGAAAAAGACTTTCACGATGTAGAATATCGCAGCAGAATTAAAATTCACTGATCGTAGTAAGTGCAAAAAACCGGATACTGAGATCAGAGCATTGGCGAGGAAGTACAACTGTAATCCTTTATACTTTAGCTGTTTAAGTTACATCGCAAATATTTTAATAGAGAAATTATAGACTTTCTCGGAAGATTCAAAATTTCACATTATTCTCAATATCTGCTATTTTCATAATTAAAAATGTAACATTACATCATTCTAATTAAAGTTATTGTACCTTAAAATATATAACACTAATGTGTTATTCAAAACGTTTATCGTAGTCTATAAACGAAGACACATAAGCGGTAAGACTTTTCGAATCGAGATACGATCTTAGCTTTAACGACAAGCTTTTACAAATGTCTATCGAGAGGCTAGCCACTTTCGTTGAGGTAAGAGGTGAAGATGACCCAATGTAACAATATAATGAAGAAATGTCTAGACTAATCCATCTGTGTAACGATAATATAAAGTATAAACAAAAATATACTTGCAATTTAGTAACACTTACCGTAATATTTCATATGTCTACTTGAAAAATCCTTTATTTGCATACATTTTATTACAGCAGCGTACATTGACTTTTATTGAGGATTTAGTGACAGATTCATTGGTATGCGAAATAAAGCACTAGTATTCTCGGACTGCGGGCTCCGAGACTGGTGAAGCTATAATATTCATTACAAAAACTAATAGGCATATACATAATTCGGATCTCAAGTATATTAAGCTACATTTAGATCACATGCAAATTTATCTGAGCTTGTAAATGGCAGTGATCCTAATATTTTTGATTCGTCTATAATCTTTAGGATTTTTTTCCCTCGAATGTTCGAATTATAGAATAAATGATCTGTTATGAAATTTGTGAGAGGAATAGTTTTCTTTTTCTGTTTGTTCTTCTGTGAACTATAAAGGTGAACGAAGTCCATAGAACCAATAAAAATTATTAATTGTTTAATGTCTTATAGTTGTTATATATACAGATACGTTATTGCTTTTTTTTAAAGTAATGATATATTTTTATAAACAGAAAGCAAGACATACCTTTGCTCTTTCACGGTAAACAAATGTTTTGTACAATTACCCATTAGTAAAATAATTTTCGATACATTTATATGACGATTCACAAACGTTCTTGTGATTATAATTAGTATTTAAAAGTTAATATTTTCGTATCTTACTCTGAATTCCTAATATTTATAAACAGTGTATTCCATTCCGCAATTTCGACATTCTGGCTAGTATACATTTTTTATTGCGTTAATAATATTTCGTGCCTATTTATTGTTTGACAATTATTTAAAATATCGAGGTATAAGATTTTTTTTTTATTTCTATAGCACCAACTTCATAGACATATATATTCATCGTGACTATATCAAACAAAAATTTACGAAATCGAAGAAGATACGTGTCTAATTTTAAACCTCCTTTTCGTCAGTTAATTAAAATAAAAAATTACAAGATAATGCCTAAAAATAAATTAATTAAAAAAATATTACATAGATATTGTAATTTATATTATTCTCACTCCAATAACTATATAACTACGTATTCATTAAATATATTATTACCAATGGTTATTCTTTTCCGTAGAAAATGAATTCGTAATGAAATTTTAACATAAAAGTGACATATTGTATAGCTCCAATTAAGTTTTGTTATTAGCGTATATACTACAAACAACCTTTGGCGTATTACGTAAATTTTTTGAAAACGCTGTAGATAAAAATAATATTTTCTAACCGATGAAGGTTTTTGATGGTAGTAAGAATTACATAATGTATTAGTTATTATGACTCACAAAGTAATTTTACATACGAACTGGCGAACACCTGTGTTTACCACAGAATTTTAAAAATGTTGTTGTCTATTTCGCATTAGTCTGAAACGACTAAATCGATTAGATAGATGTGAGTAGAAGCATTATTTATACATGTATACGTCTGTTTACGCACAGGTTTCATAAATATAATATAAAAAAAAAACAAATTAATTATTATATAAAGACAACAAACATTTAAATGTGAAGAAGTACAACTATGTAAACACCGATGGACCTTATGTATTGGCCAGTTACTAATGCCTAAACATAAAATGCTAAACCTTGATCCTTCAGTAGTTTCACTGACTATAGCACTCTAAAAGCCGATATATATAGTTATGTTTGCACACTACTTTTTAGACGTAGCATTAAGGGTTGTTAATATAGTGTCTGCCTAGTTCGTCTCTAGAAACTTGACAAACCTACATACCAGTGAAGAAATCTTGGCAACTGTAACTATAAAAAAGCATATGTATGAAAATAAAATGAATAGTGGTATTCTTGAACGTTACGTATATATAACATCTTATAATTTTTTTATAATATTGAATTTGGAACAGTTATTATTTTAAAAACTTCTTGCAATGTCGCGCCATTTCACATATTTTATCGTCTTCATTATCAAATTACAATATGGAATAGGGTGTTAAAGAAAAAAGGATTGTAGTGATTCTCTTCAACAAAGTGGGTATGGAGCCGTCGGTCATATTGCAGACACTTCAAAAGTTTGGTATCAGCCGTATATTTATATATTGTACTACCAACACGTACAACACCATTTCCTCTGTCAAAGACCAGAAAACATCGGGGTAACCGCGTGCTGTTAGAACTACAAAGCCTGTTAATGCTATTAAAGTCAGAATTCGTCGAAACCCCATTAGGAAGCAAAAACTCTTATTGCGAGAAATGAAGTTTCCGGCTAGGACTTTATTGCGTATTATAAAACAAGACCTGAAGCTCGGTTCTTATCGTCGATATACAACATGCCCTCAATCAATCTTTACAATTAAAGAGGGTAGATCAATCAAAACGCCCCTTGTTGCGATACGCAGAAGTAAGGCACAGAAATATCCTCTTTACTGATGAAAAAATTTTCACGATTGAAGAACTACAATAAGCAAGAAAAGTTGTACGTTCCAAGTTCTAAAGCAACTGATCAAGTGGTCATCATTACGCGTCAGTGATGGTTTTTTTTTATCTCGTTCTCCTTGATATGTTTATACAAGGCTTTGTCATATCTATTTTTCCGACTTTCTTATAAATTAAACTCGCTATCATACTTCTTCCGTTCCTAATTCTTATTTTCATACTTTTCCATTGTCTTCCATACTGCATTCGATTTCCTTCTTTCTTACGTCTCGCTTAAATGAGGAAAGCAGTTTTTTATTTTTATCATTTTACAATTTTCCTTATTCTACTTCTATTTTCACATTTTTAAACTTACACTTGAACCTATGCAAGTATGAAGATAATCCCCCGTGCTCCGTGAGCATCTGGACCAGACACGTTTCCCAGCTTGAGCTTTTTACTGATAGTCTCTACGACTTCCCGCATTACGCTGAACGCCGCGCCCATCTTGTCTTCTATACGGCTGCCATTGGTGTAAATTCGGGCAGCCGTGGTCAGAAGCTGGTCCACTCCTGTCCTCCGTCCAGGCAGAAAAATTCCACACCAATTTGTTCAGACAGGTGTAGAAGTCTCTTAAAGCCGGCTGATACTTCCAGTTCTCGATCTCCCAGCACTTACCGGAAGCGGCCACTCTTTATCTCAAATAAAGAGGCCGCTTCTTGGATCCGTAGATCCAGAGGAAGCAGCCTGGCAAGCAATAAGGCCGAGTTCAACGACGCGGTTCTGTGGGTTCGCGCAATCTTTTGCGCGAAACCCCTCTGGACCGCGTTTAGCTGCCTTCGTACCAGCAGCTTCTTAGCCGCTGGCGCCCACTCACTCGCCGCATACGTAATGACGGGCTCCAACACCGCCAGGTACATCGCCCTGATCACTTCCGGGTTTAAGCCCCAACATACTTTCGCGGCTCTTAACAGTTGGCGATACAGCCCTTGAGCTTTACGGCACTTCACGTGAGTATTGAACGTGAGCCTATAGTCAATTGTCAACCCTAGTATCCGGATTTCCCTACGCCTACGCCTGGCAGTGTCTCGCGCTTCTGCTATTCCACAAGAAGTGGATTCAGGAGCAGGGTCCAGAAGGTTGGGCCATCAGTAGATCCCTGCACGCACCCCTTGGTGGTCTCTCTGGTCCACTCAGACCCCGCGTACCTAACGAACATCATGCGTTCGCTAAAATAGCTATTGACAAGGCGTTTCAGATTCACGGGTTAGCGAGCAGTTTGCACCGTATAGAAGGCCACCAGGCATTGTCGAAGGCTCCCTCTATGTCCAATGATACCAGCACGACGATCTCCTTCTCCCTGAGCCTCGTCTTGATGTGCTGGACCATGTCATAGAGGGAATCTTCGCTCGACCTTTGCGGCATAAAGCAGTATTGATGGTTACTGATATACGGGGCAGAGTAACACCGGATCCTACGGACCAACATTTTCTCAGGGATCCTGCCCAGTACAAGCAAGAGTCCTATTGGTGGGTAGGACTTCGGGAGCGTGTAGTCCTCCTTATTCGGTTAACCACTCTTAACACCTTTTACCTTTTGGGGAAGTAGGATAGGGCGAGACACCGGTTGGAAAGCGATAGAAACAGATCAGCGTCTACGGTGATGACCGCCCAGCAGATGTTCGCGGTGAGGCCGTCTGCGCCAGGAGCGTTGGCGATCTGTCTCTTCTTCCTCAAGACCTCAGCCTTGAGGAGAGTGAGCTATTTGGATCACCAGGGCAATTCTGCCCTCCACCTCTTCGCAAGCATCCCCCACGGTTTCCACATACCGTTCGACCATGCTGTCTAACGCCCCTCTATTCTCCACCCCACTCACTTTGGTGGGCGTTAAGTAGCGGTCCGAGAGCAGCTGGGTGAGCCTGTTACCAAACTCGCTCCAGTCCGTTCTCCGGGTAGTGTACTTCCGCGTGGACCCATGATGTCCGTGCCAACGGGCCGCACGAGGTTCAGTTCGAACAAGATTGCCCTGTGATCCGACGAAGATACGTCCTCGGCTAATCGCCAGCCCCCCACTCTATCGAGCAGTGGTCGAGCAAACTGTGACATCCACGCAGCTAGAGAAACGTTTACCACCCTGATACGTGTCAAACGTTGGCTCAGACTCCTCATTCAGCAAATACATCTATATAACCAGGTGTTATGGGCGTTGACGTCTCTACCAAATAATGGTTTGGTGGGCGCATCTTATTAAGGAGTCACTAAACTACATTTTTGTAAGAGAGGAGTGAAAACATCAGCCAAAGTGTACCACGATTCTGTCTTGGATCGTGTTACATCTAACCAATACACTTTTTAAAAATACACCGTGGATTTTCCAGAAGGACTCTGCACCTGGTTACAAGGCACGAGCAACCCGAATTCGGCTTGAAACTAACGTTCCGGACTTTATAAGAGCTGAAGACTGGCCCTCATCTAGCCCAAACCTCAACCCTATAAATTTTAAATTATGGTCGGTTTAAAAGAACATGGCCTGCTCTTAACGACACGGCGACATTGAGTCTTTTAAAAAATCTTTGGAGCTAGCTGTGGAAAAATTTACCTTCGAAACAGTGCGTAAATCCATAGATTCGTGGCCAGACAGAATACAGGCCTGTATAAAAGTCAAAGGTGGCCATTACGAATAGATATATTTTTTTGCTGACATTTTAATGTGGGTATAAATTTTAGCAATATTACATTAATTCAAAAAAATACATTTTTTATTGTAACAGAACTTATGGCTGGACTAAATACAATATGAGAAGCAAACTAGTGCCTTCTAATTAGTGACTATAGGAAAAGATAGTCAAAAACATCTGAAGTCTCGGTCCTGTAGTTATGGATACTTGCGTAGATATTTCCAATATTCACTGACTACCAAAAGTTAAAAAAATAAACACTATTATAATCAAAAAACTTTATAATAATTTTTTTTGAAACAATTGATAGAATATTATTTTTCCAATCGGTGGATATATTTCATTTTACCTTTGCCTTCTAAAAACTAAAAATTCCAAAATGTCACAATTTTATTGAACCGATTTGTGGCATAGTTGGTATACATAACTGATTTGTGGTTTTTATAGAGGGACAAATATATACGTAAATTACTTTATACTTTAATTTTTTAACATATTCAACCATATTTTAGAATAAGTATATGGATAGGGTTTTAACTATTAAATAATAAAATGCTTGTTAATTTTTTGTTTTCGGCCCTGTTTGTTATTAATTTGTTGTCTTCTTCTTTGTGCGAATTTAGCATAAAATATTCAGCTATTATTTATAGACACGGTGATAGGACACCAATTGATCCATATCCAACGGATCCTTGGCGCAATGAATCGTTATGGCCAGTAAGATTTGGTGAACTCACTAATATTGGTAAAAAACAACATTATGAGTTAGGAAAATGGCTTAGGAAACGATATTCGGTAAGTTCAAAAAAAATTATGACATCTCTTAGATATGTAACAATTATACCGATATTTATTACTGTTTAAGAATCTACTGTCAAATGAGTTTGATCCAAAAGAAGTATATGTCAGGTCAACAGATGTAGATCGTACTCTCATGTCTGCACAAGCTAATTTGGCAGGTAAGATGATAATATCATACATATAATAATGTCTTTATATAATATCATCTTGAATCAATGAATATAATAATATATTCGTTGTTATGTCCATTAGGAATGTACCCACCTACAGGTGAAGCTGTGTGGAACAAAGATTTACTGTGGCAACCAATACCCATACATACAAAACCTGAGAAAGACGATGAAGTACTATCTATGAAAAAGAATTGCATTGCATATAATAAAGAAAAACTGCAATATGTTAATTCGAAGGCATACAAACAACGACTAACTAAATATCAAAGTCTTATGAAGTATGTATACATTCATTATTTTCTTTGTCATTAAAACTTACAATAAATGTTTGGCAAGTTTATTGAAACAAAAAATAATTTCATAAAATTTAGACAAAACTGTGATAAATGTATGTTAACATTAAAAAAAAATCTTTTTATGATATTGTTTACATTGTAATACTAGTTCTTCTATATATTACATATATATATATATATAACATTAAACACACTTTTTTTTCAGTTATTTATCAAAATATACAGGTATCAATATTAATGACTATGAGGATATGCAAGATGTTTATTCTAATTTGTTCATTGAACACTTGTACAATTTGACATTGCCAAATTGGACCCATTCAGTTTTTCCACAGAAACTGAGGGAACCATCTTGCTATAGGTTTGTATATTTTATAATTTATGTAGGTTACATAACTTATATAAATAATTTTATTTTATTTAGCTGTGTAAATTTTATCTTCTATAACTACTTTCAACATCAGCATGCATTATAGTTGACTGCAAAGTACTTATCAAAAGGTTTTATGATATAGTGATGTAGCCAGTGCTTAAAATGGCAAAATCGTGTACTATAAGCACTGGCAATCTTCGGGTTTCACTAATAATTATGTAAATTCAATTCATTGGATTGGAGTCTCAAGAATGTGTGTTTTGTTGTGGAATGTATGCGATGAGACTTTGGAAGTGGTTTGTAGATTTTTGTCGTAAAAGTGAATTGTGGTATTATAATGGGGCAAATAACTGTTTCTGTTTCTTCATATGTAAATTTTTGTAGATAATTAGTAATTATTTTTATACATTCACATTTCGTTTTTGTGTGGAAAGCTAACTTGGTATATGTAATCCATATAAATCAAATTTATTACATTTGGTATTGTGTAATGAATAAATTCTCATGAGATAATAATTTATAATGTAACCATTTGAGTGTGTGTGATAATTGCAACACTAATTTTAATTTCTTTAAAGGAAAATATAATGTCACATAAAACACTCATTTAAAGAAGTATCAATCGATTTTAATAACTCTTTATGTATTATCTAGAAGAAATGTTAATTTTTATTGTTAATAAGAAAAAATAAACACAATCTTTATGAAAATCCAAACTTATTAAAAAGCAAATGAAAGTTTATTGATTTTCTCTCATGATCAGCGCGCAAAGGATCACTTTGATCAGGTGAAGATCACTAAGTCTTATATGGAAAATTTACGTATAACAAGTATGTTTTGCCGCACAAATAACGCGAAAATCTCTCTTATAGCGAGCGCAAATATGGCGGGGTCGCTTGATCCCACTCCTGCTGTTACACGCCACACATTGTCGTATGTTATGTCCCAGTAATTTTTCAAGCGCAAATATTTTGAAGATGGTGGTGTTGACACACTATTTTAATTATTATTCATCCACTCCTTTTCTATATCGTAAGATTACGTTCGCTCCTAAGGAACACCAAAAACACAAACTCGCAGCGCACAAGAGCGGCGTCGCGATTTTCGAGATGAATGATTGCAGCGCTTTTACGCCACGTAGCTGTCAAACGGTTAATAATTTTTTCCATGTACTTAGATAATTATGTCATCTGTCCAATTGTTTACTGTACATGTGTATCCTGATATAACTAATTACTCAAGGATTAAGTAAACATGCCACTGTTTGTATATTATATTGCTTAATACTTACCAAAGTTTATGCAGATATAGGTAGAATCTAATTTTTTTCTTTTAGTTTTGCAACACCTACTGCAACACCATTAATGGCTCGCTTAATGGTTGGACCTTTACTAAAAGAAATTGTAAACAATATGCTTAATTCAATTTCCAACAAGTCATCCGACACATTAAAGTTATCAATCTACAGTGGGCATGATTTTACAATCGGGAACATAATCTCTGCTTTGGGTTTTTTCGATGGACACTGCCCACCATACACGGCAACAGTTTTGTTTGATCTTATATATGGTAATAAAAAGATATAATTTTTTAAATACAAAAATGATATTAACAATGCAATGGAGACCAGAAAATATTATATTCAAAATTAATATTTATCAATAAAATATATTAAAATTTGAAATCATTAAGATTTCGTAACACACTAAATAATTCGTCTACAGTGTTTTGTGAATAAGCAAGCACTTTGTAATCTTATTGACAGATGGAAGTAGTTCCAATGATAATTCAAAAATATAAGAATATCTTTACTAAGTTGTTAAAATGAAAAGGTGCTAAATATGTCCATTAAAGAACTTGATTTCTTATATAAGCATTTTCTATATGAAACCACAAACTACTATGAAACTAGTTTTAACAACCAAAAATGCATGGTTAAATTGAAGTGACTGCTGTAGTCTTAAAAGTTTGTCACATTAAGAATTTTTGACTATTTTGTGGTGTGCTAGCCCTAAATAATAAGAAAAATAACAACAAACTTTTGTTCATTGTTCTTGTTTTGATAAGTATAGCTTAGTTATTTAACTGAGTATTGTATTTAAGGCTAATTGACGGAAAAAGTTTCAATAATTTTATTTTATTATTCACAGATAACTCTACTTCTAGACATTTTGTGAGGATTTCGTATAGAAATACGACAGAAATAGTCGAACCTAATGTTCTGTTTATACCTTATTGTGGAAAAATGTGTCCCATAGAAAGATTTATTAAGTTACATGAAAACTTATTGTCTGTCAATTGGGAATATGAATGCGGAAAAAAAGTGAGTTTATAAACATTTTTATTTATATGGGAAAAATTAATATATATTAAATATGGTTTTTTTATCAATATTATCATGGTATATTTACTTGTATGTTACCATAGTACATCCCATAGGTCTAATGCTTAAGTTACATTTTACGGAAGAGATGAGATTCTATAATAACTACATAAAATTGGTAATTATCTGATATCACAAAAGCATGCTTAGGTTAATTATACTCTAAAAACGATACTTGTGTAACTTTTCAGACTCAACCTATTGCATGTATTATGAAAATATATGAAATCTTGGAGATCTTTTTAACAGTTTGTAGATATCTTTATTGAGTCTATTCTATAACACTCTTTGTTTCAGTTTACATCTATCATTGGAATCCTCCTATTATTTTGTCTAGCCTTATTTTTCTCATTATATGTTGTGAGTAAGGTTTATTTTACTGGACTATATAATAAACATGACAGGTAAGCCTTAGAATAAACCTTTGGTTCTTGTATTCAACTAGACTCAAAGATATTAAATTTATTTCTGCATTATAAAATGTAACATTTTCAGTCTACAGAACTGTAGAGATTGTTGTTAACGTAAACTAGTTCCAAGTCTAGTTATACTTCTTATACTAACAATCATAGCAATAGATACTGTGAGAAGGCAAATAACAGGATTCATAAGTCTTAGTAAAATAAAATCATAGCTCCCGAAGATACTAAGGTTGAATGAATTAATTTGTTCAAATAATAAATTACATGATAGGTTATAGAAATTTTTTTTTTCCACTCTACATTTCTTTTTCGAACCATCACATATACCCAATATTTTCATTGTAATTTTACTACTTTTCAACATACTACAGTAGCAAATACCCGAACATAGTTATATTTATAGGAGAAATTTAACCAAATAAAAGATAAATCTTTATTATACATATACCTCTTATAAACTATAATTTTAATTATATTTTGAAATGGATTACAGGTTTTCAAATTTTAAAATAATTTCTGTATTCCATAATAAACGTTAATTACTAGTTTTACTTGTTTTCTTTATAATTTACTATTGGCACTTATTTCATAATAATTAATTTTATAGGTTGATTCAAAATGAGTCTACAGAAACTCTAACAAGTAAAAGTGAATGTGAAGGTATGTCAATGAAATAAATTAATTATAGTTTTGAAGGTAATATCATCACAATATACTTTTTGAATATATTTTGTTCATACATGGAATACATGTGATAAAAATCAAACATTCTCTCTCTTTTTCATGAAATAAGGAGTTTGAAACGTCATTTCGTTTTAAATGTTACTTTATCATTAGTATTATTAAAAATACCTCTCTGTGTGTATAATTTTTAACATATAGGTAATGATCATTATATAATAATTTGTCTTTAAATTTTAATTGGTAACATGTTTTCATTTTGACTATACTAAAACATGAATTTATTATTAAGAATTTATGATAGAAAATAAGAAATTGTAACAAATTAGATGGTATAGTATGTCAATAATCAAGTTTATACAACTTTTTATTAATTCTGATTTGCAATGTTTTAAGAGATACACCAGATTTTAAACCTATAATCAAAGTTTTTGTCATCATTAAACTGAAAATTTTTTAAACAATTTGCTGGATAAGTAAGGAGCACTAATGAATTATTTACATTTCTTATATATTGTAGTATGTGTATATTCTAATATGAAATTATATATTTTCAGGTAAGAAAATGGTTCAATAAAAATTCATAGAAGTATAATAGAAATGAAGTTTTGTGACATATCTTCTATAAGCTTCATATCTATGTTGTATTTGGATAAAAATTACGATTATTATAACTTTTGTATTTAGCCAATGAATTTAAATTAATCGATCCATTGAAAATAATTTTTAAATAAATGTATAAACTTAACAATATGAGTATCTATACAATCTAGGACTTTTAGTATTTTTAAAAACTGGTTACATTATTTATAACTAATGAGTACAGAAATGTATATCGTAATTATTTGTGGTGAAATAATAGTTCTGTTTTAATGGGCAATACTAGGTTTTATTTCATCATTTGTTTGTGACAATACAATAATTATGCTCTAATTATGTAATCAATATTTAACCATGTCAATTCAAGAACATGTCTTAGGAATATTTAAAATGTTGGCGTTTGTACTACTATCAAGGTGTATACAAATGATCACTCACATATAATTAACTATTATTTACTTTATATACTTTCAATTGTGTTCTAATAGTTGTTTAAGTAATTATTATACAAAGACGTATTTTTTGCAGTTTGAAATAAATTAAGAATTAAACGAAATTGCGTTTGATTATTTCTTTGTAAATCACTTATATATGTAATGTATATCAAAAGATTATGTCAATGACAAACCTTTGACGAATGTTATTTCGATTATTGATAGTACTCTGGGCAAGCTCTCTTCTACCTCTACATACTTATTAATATCTTTTAAAATAATGCGAAATTATGATGCAGTGTTAACCCATTGCCTATAAAAAGCGTATTATATATCAGGTGTATATTATATAGTGTATAATATACATAAAATATTAATATTTACCAGATAATTTACACGAAATATGTCGAAAATGCTTTAGCATAAAGCTATATAACTAGCGTAAAAGCACTTTCTAAAAAACAAAGAAAAAATAATCATATCCAAAAAATCATTGTGTAAAAATCTGCATAGCTCAAACGTTCTTCAGCATATTATGTCCATAATTTTTTTAATAGCGCACAAGTTTAGTGTTTAGATTTAAGTAACCAATTTAATAATCACCATTTTTTATATAATAGTTTTATAAGAAAATAATTTCTCGTTTTTTTAAGTGTAAATGTTATCGGAACATGACAAATATTTAAAGATACGGCCCAATAATTCTACATGAGAAATAAACTTCACGTCTCCCTAGAAGTGAGCATTTGAATTTATATATTATTCTGGATTCTTCACTAAAACAAAATTGAAATTGTTAAAGATAATTTGTTCTAGCAAATTTTAATCACTACTTTAAAAATGAAAAAAAAAAACGGTGCTTTGAATAACATCCAACGATTATAAGCAGTAGTAATATAAGCACGGTGACATTTTAATTAACTGTACTGTTTTTTTTTCATTTAATTTTAACGAGTTTATTTTGTCAATATAAAAAGAGATATTTTTTTGTAATTATCCTCATTAAATTTCATATTGTATGTTACCTTAAAGATTAATGGGTAATAATAATGTGACTATGGCCACACGTACCAGTTGTCACATAAAGTTGTTGGCACTGTATTCTGTACATAATATCTGTAATTTAGTCTCGGGTCTAAATCGACAGTAAATTGTTGTTTTGTGGTAGTGATTTTTGTCCATATTTATTAAAAATTAACTAAATATTGAGTTGCCCGTATGATTTTTCTATTGTAAATGTGTTTGTAAAATGTGAGTGAATAAAATTTAAGTTCGATTGTAATGATTTTATGGTGATGTGTTTGTGTTTACGGTTTGTTCTACTAATAATTTTGTCACGTCTCTTTCATTTTTACCAAGACATGTGTGGGTCTCGCATAGTAATTTTGTGTTGATAAAGACTATATAAATATATAAAGACAGTAAATTTGTAAAATAATATTCTTTGCCAAATATATGACTTTAGCATTCGATAAATACAATAAAATCTTATATTTATAAAAACAAATTTTATGTTATTATTTACGTTTTTAAATCATGATCTTGTAATGTAAGATACTTGTGGATAATCAACTACTTGTGGATTTCCATTTCATTACTCATGTCTTTTACATTAAAATTAGCATGTGGATCATTTGTTTCATAATGAAAAATCTTAAATCTACTTAACACAAAAAACTATAGATAGTAAATATAATTCTATTTTTCTCTCTAACAATTAGGTTTTGTTAATTAATGTAATTTATAAGTAAAGGAGTATTAGTAAAATTAAATTAAATAAAACGAGATTATTCTTTTTAGAAGGAATTTTGTTATTAAACTAGTGAGAATTTTATTTGTTTTCTACATTAACATATCCAAATCAATAATAATTTTGTCATAATTATTTGCAATTTTGTGCCTTTACCTTTGTAAAAGTATTAAAGCAAGAAAATATTCAAGAGCTATTATAACAAATGTTGTAATGTAGAAATACAGTCAAGAAGGTAAAAGGTCAAAGATTACTTATTTACTCCTTGCAACCAGATTGACGGACATTCCATAAATGAGTTATACAATAAACTTTTTATGATTTGTTCTTATTGCTGTTTAATTTGTCCATAAAGTGTTTGTCATTTTCATATTCAATATCAAAAGTATAGCTCTGAACTCATTAAAGAATTACATTTCTACTAAAAATTTTTATACTTGTCTATGGTTTTATGTTATTCTTATAGTAGTGTAAAAATACATTAAACTTTGGGGATCTATTGGATGAGAAAAATGTTAGTCAAATTATTTTAAATTATATAATAATATTTCAAGGTATAATAAGGTCTTGCAAATGAAAAATTTTAAAAAGTTATTTAAAAAAAATATACCAATTTCCTTTTTCAAATAAATGCTCATATGTTACTCTTTAAATAGTATATTTATAAGGTGATATGATGTAAAAAAATAACTTAGTTCATAGTACATCGAAATAAAAACATGTGAATGAAAAAAAACTTAAATTTCGATGGTCTTTATCATGCTTTTACAAACAACTACGCAATGTAACGATAAAAAAATGCGGTAAGAGCACGGCAAAAGCGATGCATTCATATCGTGCGTTACGTTGTGCGCGAACTGAATTTGTTAGTACCCAATTCACTAAAACTACATAGGTTGCAGATGTAATACGTTTGTAGCGCAAACGATTAGTATGTCCATTACGATTGTGTTAAAAAAAGGCAGCGTGTAAACGACGCAGAGAGGCCAGGGAGTATACGGCGGATGACTTAATTTCATTGTTTTTAAACATACGATAATATATAAATTGAAAGAGTATTTTCGAATGTTTGCAAAGATGTATTATTAATAAATAGTTTGTCTTTTCGTTAAAATATTTTGTATCGAGCAAAAGAAACTTGTTGCGGAAGGAATTTTTGTGGGAACTATTAACTACGGGCAACGCTTGCATCTGTCGCTTGAGAATAATTTTCAGAAATTATTGTTTCAGTTAGATGACGTGTGCTATGTGGTACTTTTGAAACATCAAGTACAGTAAAAGTTGGACATTGTCTAGTTATTACAAGATCAGCGTCATGATCATTTCATAGTTGCTTGTTAAAAAATGCTGAACTCGTCAAAGCTATTAACAACACTTAAACTGTTATCGAATAATGTACATATTTTTTGTGTAAGCAAAACGTATGTTGCAAGCAGATAAAATTGTTGCAGAAGTTAGAAATTCATCTAATTATCTACGTATGTTTATATGAAAAGCGGTACTGATTCCACATTGGATAAAAAGAAGAATGATGTGTCCTTTAAAAGGCCCGTGCAATGACGGACAATGCTCGTGTAATGTATTGCATTGAGCTCAGATTAATTAAACAATGGCATATTGCGTGTTTCTTTTGAATGTCGTGCGTGTCCTCGGGGTAATATTAATCCACCATAAAACATTCATAGGTTTGTTTATATTTCAAATACTATGAACTAGAATTATCCAATTGCCAAAACCATAACGCATCAGCAAAACTTAAGTTAATTACTAAATTAAAGTTGTGTAATAAAAACGAACTTACGATTTCATATCGTCCTGCGTGCTGGTACTATACACGCTCTTTAAGTGGAAGTAACTATAACAACATTGTTTCATTTAATAACAGGCATTTGATTTTGGAAATATTAGTCGCGAATGAAAAATCAAAAATAATTACATTGTCATCATTAGTACTTGTTATTTTAACTAGTGTGAAATTTATTATAAAAAAACGTTTGTATTTGTTATTTTTACTCATCAGTATAAAGTCATGAATAGTTCTTTTAAAAGTACGAAGTTCGAGAATTTATTCCATTATTTTTCTTGCATGCTAAAATTGATATAGAAAATGCTACATTCCAATGTTTGTTTAATCAGTGTACTTACTCCGTCTATAATAGAGAAATCGGGCGTCCGGTTAATCTAGTGCAAACCATCTAATGTATTACTGGTTAACGCGTAACACTTTGGTCTTAAAAGATAACAAAGAAGTTGGTATAATTTTCTTTTTATGTGTACTTCATATATTCACAAAATATTACTTAAATATATGTAATTTTTCTTCGATGACTACAATGAAAGTTAACAACGTACTTATGTTTGTTTCTATACAGAGTGTCTTGTAAGAGTAATCGTTGTTTCAGTTAATTAAAAAATGTTATTTCTGAATGTTTATCGACCGTCAAACCGCACTTTGTAAAATTTTATTAGGTAATTAAGTTGTAATCTCACATAAGTTAACAAATTGTGGGAATTTTATCACAGAACCAAATAACTATTAATTTGGTATTATTAGTTCATTTAAAAAATGGGAGAAATCTTTCTTAATTATTTATTTCATTGAGTAGCCACAAAACAGACATAGACAAGATAATTATTGAGGTCCTATTCTTCCCTGAGGTTGGAAGAATAGAAACGATTGGTTTCGCCTGTTCGTAGTTGCTGCAGAAGTTTTGTACTTTTTTTTTTGGTTCCTTTTTATCATCAGTTAACATTTAAAAAATTGTTATACAAATAAATACGTGACCAGGAATGATTTGCAAATGTCATTGAAAATTCCTAATCATTCGTTTCCGCATTGAATTTCTTATCACACGACTGGTTGATTAACGAGTGAACCGGTTGATAAGCGCGTTCCTCATTGATGTTGACCACAGCAATACTATTCTTGCGCATTGTTTTTAATTAGAAAGCATTTTATATTTTATTAGTTGGCCGTTACTTTCGCTCTTGTGAAAAATTATCTTTATAATTAATAACTACGAGTAGGTAAATTCTCAGGCGTACTGCCATACGGAAGACGTGTTTGTTTTTTCATATATTATTGTAACAATTATTTTTCCTGCCAAAGGAAACCTAACATTTCTACGCTTGCACAAACATTTGCCAGTAAAAGTGATGACTAAATTAGAATTTGTTCACAATTTCAAAATATTTATTGCTCAATAATTTTTCCAAAAATAGGTACGTAAAAGTTATGTCAAAATCGGTTAGACTTTTCGGAGATAAATTGGAATGGACTGATGGATAGATAGACAAATATTATTTAGTTTTTTTGGTAAACATGGAATATATCTTAATATTAATTATTTATAAATTTGTTGTATTGATATTATTAACAGATGTTTTAAATTAATTTATTTGTAAAGACGTGTTCGAAAAAATCTTTGTTCTTCAGTACTTTGTGTATTTGTTAATCGATATAAATATGAATATCAAAATTACAATACGTAAGACGGTTATTATGTTATACGAAAATGAGGTATCTTTGAAATCTATTGAAAACCTAGTCACGGTGTCAACACATATATTTTATGATGACGCATATGAAAAGGTAAGTATGGAATAATTAGATATTTACGTTTTCCTCTTATTTTTTTAATGACTAAATATGTTAAATATTTTTATTTTCACAGGATTAAAATTATAAAATTCATCGTCTATTCTCATTAATATTAAATATTTCTAAAGTATACATTCTTGCTAAATTTACACTGATTACGAACGGTATTATAATCTTTGACTTAGACAAGTTTGTCCTTGCGCAATACGCGTTTGCGCTAGTCTGCTCTGTGACTGATCGGAATTAGTGATGACTATAACTTCTATTTCTTACCTTTATCGCACTGGATGTGAACGATGCAATATATATCAAGATGCATGTATATATTTATTGAAATGAACTAAGAGATTTTTGATATAATCGTTAGGTTTTTAAATAACATCTCGATTGTCTACACTGGTATCAAATAGAGTAACATTTAATTTTTAAAAAGATATAATGTTTACATTTGATACAGCGTGCATTTAAATTTTTAGGAACTCTTGGTTGTGTAAACGTATACTATTGATAACACAAAAATTATGACGAACTAGGATTAGAAATATTTCCTTTTTATTGTATAGATAAAGATATATTTATGTTGGTAAGTAATAATTCTACGTGATGTTCTTACAACCTTAAATTGCAACAACAGCTTTAAAGAAACATTATAACATGGTTCCTAAGGTGCACTAAGGCTTATTTCAAATATTCTTATCTAAAGACCTGACCTCTGCTAGAACTATTGGCAATATAGAGAGTTCACGGTTTACTTAGATAGTGAACACTGTAGTAAATTATGTATCAATACGGTTCTCCTTAATTGTTTTATGATGATTTAAAGAAGAATTTGCAATTATTACTGCATATGAGTATTATTATTCCACATTATCATTGATTTTTTATAACGTAATGTTACGTTTGTACAGTCCAACGCACATCCAATGACACAGTAGTTACCGACAAATTTGAAAAACTAGAGGATTATTGAAAATGAATTGGATAAATTGTAATGATTTTAGTTGAAAAATTTTATTTCTTAAAGACGCTTTGTATTACGAAGCATTAATAGTGTATTTGTAAGTGTTCTTGTCCACTATACGTGTTATTATATATGTTTAGTGTATTTTGGATATACATGTCATTCATTAAATTAAACTTTAGTTGTAGTAAATTAGACTATTTAGAATTTAGAAACTTTGTTTGTTTCGGAGGGTGATGGTGCTTACGTATTCCTATGAGACGACACGTCATTAACAGCCTGTGCCGGTCCACTGCTTAACATAGACATTTCCCAATTATGTCCAACATAACGGTCCTCTGCTTTTCCTATCCAGCTGTTTTCCACCCTCCTAATCAAATCGTCGGTTTATCTGAAGGGAGGGCGCCCTACACTCCTTCGATCTATGCACGGTCTTTGCTCCAACAATTTTCTCCCTAATCTGCCATAGGTGATTCGGCAGATCTGACCCGCCCACTGCCATTTTAACTTGCTGACTTTAAGAGCTATGTTGACAACTTTTGTCCACCGCCGAATTTCTCCGTATCGGATCTTATCCCTTAGAGAAATGCCAAGCGTAGCCATCGCCAAAGTGCATCTTTCCGCTTCATAGGTATTCGGTTATCTTCTTGTATCTATCCCTTGTGTTAGTATTAAACACTTTTAATTTTTTAGGGGTCTTTCCAGTTTAAAACAAATATTTTATATCATTCTCATCACAAGCCCTGCTATTACTTGCTTGTACAATACTAGGTACCCTAATGTTTTTTCCCTTGTTCCTCTGACTTGTCTATATATTAGAAACCTTATCTATTTTTGTACAAGAAAAATAATTCATTTATTCTATTTCATATTCTGCTCTTTATTCCATCTCTTTCATATTTTTTATTTTTAATTAATTTTCTTATTATCTTTAACCTTATTCATATACTACTCTCTCCTATATCTAATTGTAATTTAGTTACCTTATTACCTATTGTTACACAGATTAATGACCTAGATAACTTGCGTATATTGTCGAAATCACCGGGCTTGCCTGGTATTAATCGAAGGTAGGAAAAACTTGCTCTAAAAGTTTACTGATGTCTGGTCGAGATTACACCGCTTTCATACTTCAGTTTTTTTTATGGAAAGATGTTACATTTATTTATACTTATATATATATTTTATGCACTGACAAGTAACATTAAATTAAACAATAGGAATACTATGCGAGACTGTTGATGTTAATATAATGAAAGAGGTACGTGATTATTTAAGTAATAGAAAATTTCAGATTTGTGAAATGCACGCTGGAATGTATTCGTATCCAAATTACTGCTGGGTACCGACCACTCGGTGACGGAAAACAGAGAAACTGTTTTGACATTACATAATTAATTAAAATAGTGAACAAGATTTGTAATATGTGACTATTTGTGATAATTTGTATATAAATTAATTTAGTATTGTCTTATTATTAAATAATTTCAATATAAAAGTGACGAATGCTGTTCAATGGATTCCCAAGGGGAAAAAAACTCAAATGTTGAGGTGAATAAAGAAGTACTTAAAAATGAGAAGACGAAGAAAATGGAGTTTGATACCACAGACAACCTGGCCGAGATATCTCTTCAAGTTTGCAATATATGTGTAGACGAAGGCGGCAGTGGCTCGGGTAGTTCGACGGATAGTGAAGATTTAGTTAACGCTATTAATTACAATACCATAACATCTTTAGCTGCCCTAAAAGATATAATCCAAGGTGATAATAATGATACCCCGGAAACTGACAGTTTTTTCCAGCATTATTTTATGAATCATTGCAACAATCTCTCGAGTGGTACTTCTAATCCTCCATTCGCCTTTACGGAGCGGCGTCGTTTGTCACAATGTCGCGAAGAAGATGAAGACGATGAAAAAAAAGATCACACTTTACCTGTTACGCCCACGATTAAAGCGAATTCTGATGTCCCGTCTCAAAAAAGTGCAGACGCAGTTTCTTCAGAACGTCAGATGAGTGTCGATTGTGAACACGATGGTAATCAAAATGATAAACTGTCGCCAAATAATGGAAATCTTTCAAAAGATGAGCTGGAAATGTCCAAGCACACCGTAATTGGAGCAAAACACAAATTCCTCGTGATACCCGCCGAGGCACCACCAGCTCCGTTGGAAAAAGCTCTACGCTCTCAAATTCATAACGCTCACACCGTTCATTTTGGCACAAAAGGCGCCGAAGAGCAAAGACCAAATGTACGAACAATTTTTGCAGGACACAATCTCCATCGCGATAAAAATTATTTTGATAGTAGTTTGATAGAAATAAGATCAATCGTTGATGGATTGCCAACCAGCTCGGAAGACATTTGGGTTAAAAGAACAGAAGAACCTAAGGTAAGTTATTAATATATATTATAATAATATTTAAGAAATTGTTCAGTTGCAAGTATTTACTACTACTAACTTTGGTATTCCTTGTATAACCAAAGTGATTTCATAGTCTTGGAGGAAGGATGATTTGAACTCTAAATTATAGAGAATTTAAATGACTGTTTTAATGTTTTAATTACTAAGAAATAAAACGTTGCTTGATAAGGTTGATTTTTAGAGCTTAATCAAATTAAAAGAAGTTAACTTTATTGTGCTATGTATAAAATATACGTTTGCAAAACTAAAAACAATTTTTATGATGCACCGTGTACTCGCTTGCTACTTAAAAACATTTTAGTTGATTATACATTAGACGCTACAGTTAGTAATAATACATACACAAATTATTGTAAATAGCACCTACTAGAGCTCAAGATCACGTTGAATCGAAATAAATTCCAGTGAAACGTTTAAGATAGTATGATATTATAACAAGTAGGAAGTCGAACTTAACCAGCACTATGTAATATATCTGTGGGAATTGCTCAGAATGAATGAATAGTTTTGTTAATTAGTATATCTTTTATTTTACAAATTAATTTCACGTCTTCAATCGTCTTTCGCCAGCTTACTTCTTCTATCTTCCTATCATTCTATCCACATCTGATCATTGACATTCACTTCCATTTTTACGTCGTTTACTTCTTTATACATTCGTCCCTTTCACTTACGTCAACGTTTCATTTCCTACATATATATAAGTTATGAGATATACATATTTTTATTGGGAAGTAAAAGTTAACGTTTTTTACAGCAATCTTTAAAAGAAGTTAATAAGGCTAAAGTTACTGATCCTGTTAAACAAATTGTGGAAGATAAGCAAAACAAAGAATCAAAGCGATCACGGTCTGGTACGTGGGGTTCTGAGGCGCCACGTAAAGAAAAAGAGAGCGTCAAAAAAGTTAACACACAAACCGAAAATGTCCGTAGAAACAGTGACGAGAGAAGACAAAAACGTGGTAAATAATTATTACCATTCTTATTTTAAACGATTTAGACTAAGTTATTATTTAGTTTTCCACTGTTACATGTTTCTGAACGACTTTGGTTGAAATGATAAACTTAGCACAAACATGTTAATCATATAATATTTCTTATAGAATGGCTGCATAATCGGTATAAATTCTTATATTGCTGGGTTTGTAAACAACGATTTTTGTTTCAAATGTTGTTAAACAACGCCGGGAAAAATCATAAATTAAGGCTAGCGAAGGGTCTGTGAAAATAACATCTCTTTATATAGCGTACTATGATTCATTCTACATAGTTCTACAGTATTTGGTAAAAAATAACAATAGTTCCGTTGATTTTATTATCGAAAATGTGTTTTGAAAAATCTTTGCAAATTCACAAATCAGATAGCATCTCATCGAATTTCACAATTTTTACGGTGTTATGCACTGGATTTATAGTAATCAGTTAAATCTTTTCTATTACGCAGAAACCCTAATCAAAAACCAACACTCATTTATGGATATTTATTATTAGCAATGTATAATTTTTATGGGAGGTTTCTATTTGTTGGTATGCTATCTTCGCAGACCCGGTAGCGTGTTGCTCAACACATTAATATTAGAATTAATAAAAGAAAAGAGATGCATCTCCGTGACGTTTGGCTACAGTAAGCTAGCGTACTATTTGAGTTGCAGGCGGCTGGCGAGTAGCCAGGTAGACACTTCAAAGGCTAAATGATGAAAAAAATTACGAAATTGGAAGTTAGACCTACATTGTGAATTATTTTGTTATATAAACTTTCAGATGTCTAGAGTGCGTATGTTACAAGTGCTCTAACAAATATTTTTTTTAATTTTTATTTTTAAGCGACACGAAGAAAGTGGTGAATTGAAATTAAGGCTTGGGAATATTGAAATAGTTGATTTTGCACCTGTTAATAATCTCTGTAAAAATTTTGATTTTTATAAATCGAGGGTTTGGTATGTTGGAAAAAAGTATTAATCTTAGAAGTACTCAGATGGTCGATCTCTTACAGCCGTTCGAGATTATATTAACAGGAGAAAAACCAACATTTATAACTTGTACTTTGAACAATTTTTTTTTTAGTGAATTTTATGTGCAATGGAAATATTGATTATTGGCCATAACCTTATTAGTTATTATTATTGAGACAATCATTACTGCAATCTGGAGAAGTTTAAAGCATACCAAATGCATAGTTAATCCAGTTTCTATGTGTAAAGATTTTATACCACATAACAGTAATGGGAATTACGTTTTTACAAACGCAAACTCAAAATTTCTTTATTAAATTAAATCATTTTATATAATTAAAGAATTTGTCTACACTTCTGTATTACTTAACGTTTTCTTATTTTTCTAATTTGCTAAATGGAACTAAAAATCGTTATTAAAACAATTAAAGATTATTTACTCTTTTTTTACCGCTTACTATGTGTAGTTAGTTTTTTTTATGGTTTACTGAGAATGTACAAGTAGCTTAATATTATTTTCACCAGTATTAAATTATATTTTAATTTTGTACATTAAAATATTTCCTATCATACACAGGATCGACTCGTTTTAGTTTAAGTATCTTAGTAGTAATGTAATAACCCTAAAGATATTTGTTTAGTACGTACAGTTGAGAAGCAAATGATAACTTTCTTGTGTTGAGAATGCTTTATAATACAATATTTTGATAACGGTGAAGCAGCACTTACGTTAATTGAAAAATAAATTAGACATATGACGACACAGTTGCTAAAGTGGAATAATACGACAGCTGTAGATAGTCTATAAGTTAAATGTCATTCATTTTTTTTTATCTAATTGTTAAAACGTGTTATATAGTAGAGCTTTTAATTTAAAATAGCATTTTATTTCAGAACAAAGGTTGGATGCTGCTATTACACGTAGCTCACAGTCAGTTGGCGAACGTAAGCGACGAAGTTCTTCTGATGACGGTCAACCCCACCACATGTACCAGCAGACCATACACGGTATAACAACTTTCCGTTTAAATATATTGACAAGTTCCTGTGAAGCCAAATCACTGATACGAACCGGGCTTAAATGGAATCCAATAAATTGGCAATAGAAGTTTCATACGTATCAGTGTGTTTTTTAAAGATAGAGATACTGATTTTATACAAATTTACTATTCTGTATTATATTTTCAAATCAACAGATAACTGTAAGGTTTCTAATTATCAAACTATTGTTGTTATAATAAAATGATTCACTAGGTTATCACTTATAGAAACTTTAAAAACTTATTTGCATATCGTTAACTTTTGTAAAAAACGCCTGTGGTTAAGTTGTAAAGAAATATTTATTATTCAAACATTCACTTGAAAAAATCTTTTTAACATTAATAATAACAGGTGTTGATTTTTAACGGCTATGGTTATTTGTTTGGTATTTATTAAACCTACTTAACTCTGCGTTGAAAACAAAAATCTAGACTAGTTGCCAAATACAAAACTTCAAAACGAAACTATTAATTAGCGACTATTTACCAAATCGAATGAGTGTATCACAATGTTTAGATGTCTTTTTTATCTGATGTTCAACTTGTACACAGAAATATATACGTAACTGCAAGGTATCGTTTAGTTAAATAAAAGAAATATTTTATGGTCCATTTTGAGAATAATTTTAGCTATTTTGCGAGATGTTTGTTTAGGTAAAGTATTCAATGGATTTTTCGGGCAAAATAACTTTTTTTTTTTAATTTAATTTCTTTTTCTCAGGTACCAGTGGCGTAAGTAGGCGGCCTGCATTGTTCGATCTATTTAAATCGCGTCAACGCGGGGATGTCAAAAAACAGCCATCGATTATGCAGCAAGTGAAAGCTGCTGTACAGGTACGTTTGGTTCAGTGTTTTTTAAAGGACACCCCCGTTATATATATTATGTGGTCTATATTATGTGGTTTACTCATAATGTGCCAATTTCAATTCAATTTACATTATATTCGTACGGAGTGACAACAATCTCTAGACTTACCTAGTTGTAAGTTTTTGTATTCATTGTTAAGCATTAATTAAGTTATTATCTAACTGAAGTGTACTCTTTCTAACAAAAAAAAATCATTGAAATCGACAATTTTTTTACAAATTTTTAAGTTTTAATGTCAATATTTAATTTTTTATGGTACAGAACTGCCTTTGTGGTGTACTCTTTAAAAATCTATTTAACTTGAACGTCAGTAAAAAGTAATGTGTGGTAATATATAAAAAGAGATATTCTTGGAAATGAAAATTTCTTGCTAGTCAGGTAGTAGACGGGTAAAAATACAGCAGCAACAAATCATTATCGTCGTTTTAATCAATAAAAATATTTTGTAAAATTATAATTCGATTTTTAGCATTTATACTTTACATTAAAGATATTTTTAACAGAACAAAGATATTTCCTTAATATTTTCCATAACGGGAAAGTTAAGTCGTGCTCAAAACTTAAAAATCAGAAATGAGTTTTGTAGTAAATGAGTTGTTATTATCCTCGATATAGAAATATGGTTTTAATAAATAACAAGATAAAGAAGCAGTTATTTATGTAAAGGATATTGAAATATTGTAAAACGATTAAGTCTATAAATCAAGTTTAAAATTTTTCTCTTTAAATTTAATAACTTTACATTCAGCTGTAATTAAAATCTGTAGGTATTTTAATTTTTTAATACTTACAAGAAACGATGTCACGCAGAACTGGCAGCAACTGGCAAATACGTTTCAAAGATACCCCTCTTTCAGTATAAAAAAAAGAGTTAGTAGTAGTCAAAAACGATAATTTTTGTCACACGTTTTAGTCATATTTTATTACCTCGTTTAAAACTTATTGTATTTCGATAATAGAACCATATTAAAAATGTTTTTATTTAAGGTTAGTATTTTGGCTAATTAACGTTTGTTACGCAGTAGATAATAAAGTTTATATTTTTTCCGACAATAGTTTATCTTTTAGTTTAATAGAACATTATTTAATTTGTAAACTTTGTGAATTATTTTTACTATGCCAGGATTTGAACATATCATAAAGTGTACAATCATTGAAATATCGTTAAAATATTTTGTTTACACCAATACCAAAATAATGTTTTTAAAGGTAAACAAACTTATAATACAACTCAAATTTTTCTAGTTGTATAAACCAAAATCTGGTTCGGGGAGCAAAGAAAAACACGACACTCTTCCATCAGAAGCTAACCAATCGGAGGCTAGTAAGTCGGATGTTAACAAGTTGGAAGACAAGTCGGAAGCAAATAAAATAGATGCTCACAGAACGGTAGCTAAAGCCAGTACCTCAACACATCCATCTGCTGTTGAAATTAAAGATGGCTCTGCACATCCACATCCAGGCAGCGACTCGAGGGTATGTCATATTAAAATTTTATTTTTCAAACAATTACTTAGTTTCTATAAATGGTATAAGTAATAACATCTCATATCTTATATATATATATATTTAAGAATAAATAAAAGTTTTAGTGAAAATACGTTTTTTTATTTTAAAATGTTCATTCAAGTTATTTTGATCATTGGCCCAAGTGTCACCTGGTAAAGCAACAGCTGCCTGTTTACTTTGAATGTTGTAATCGAAGCGATAATTGAGGTGAAAGAGTAATGTTTGCTTAATTCTTTATCACGAGTTCAAGAAATTTTGACGTCGTAAACTGAAACGTCTCGACTAGATTTAAACAAGTTAACTGTGTCATAATAATTCATATATTTTTTAATTTTTCATCTGTATTATATTAGTTATTAGATGATAAAATGTTTGTGCAATGCACTACAATTAGAATTAAATTGAGTAACTTTTGTTTATATACCTATAATCTGCTAATCTATCGTAATAATTGTTTTTCTTTGACAGTATTATCACACTTTAGCAACAGTGCCCGAGCCTAGGCGACCGAGTGCATTGACGAAAGTCATGGATTTGTTCAGAGGTCTAGCATTACCAGGTGTCGCTGCCCCAACGGAGAACGCGGACAGGCGCCGAGCAGTAAGTAATGCTCTTGTTTATAATATCTTTAACGTTTCACTTTACGACGGGTAGGTGGCACTGACTTTATTTACCACATCAGTAAATTGTTGTGCCGCTTTAATTGTAGGTGGAGTGAGAAGATGATATCATTGTTTATAGAAAAAAATACAACTGACGGCGAGAGGGCAAATTCACGCCTTTATTTATTTTTGTTTCGTCTTTATAGTCATATCTAATAATAGGAAATTAAAAATGTACACATAAGATTCTATATAGTTGTCCGAATTTGATGATATTATTTGTTAGAAAGAATGTTTCAAGTTAATTTCATGAAAACCTAAAAATGTAGATTGATAACATTGGAAATATTGATTTTGAACCTGCTTATATCCTGTTATTAGAGACCTTTATGATGGAAATCATTTAGGAAAAGTTTAAAACAATGATTGAAAAGGTTTTAATTTTATGTCATTTTGAATCATGAACAATAAAAATATATTAATTAAATCAAAAACATTATTGTTTAAAACTGATTTTAATTTATTATATTTTAACTAGTTAATTAAGAGTAATGTTTTAAGTTTACACTTTGTTTAAATTGTTTCCAGAAAACTACTTGAACAAAATAAATTTTATACATATTAAAATGTTCTTAATGCTATTTTGCAAAAATGGGTACAAAAACAAATACAATCAAAAAATGGTTAAGCAAGCTTATGTGTGTTATATTGTAATTGTAAAACGATAGGTATGAATATTCAAAAGCATAGTAAAATTACGAAATAAATAATGATCGGTCGCAATGAAGCGTATTGGGTTCTTATTAAGCATTAAGCAGTGTGTCGTTTTTATATACTCATAAACCGACACTAGAATCCTCCCTTGTCACTTTACTCATAGTCGCACGATGACGTCATATCACACGGGTGGTGTCGTAATCAAGTTAATACATGCCTACATGTATAAATCATTCGAACTTTACATTCAAATGGAATAGTAACCACATAGTACTTAGGAAAAGGAAAAAAAAAGATGATTTTAGGTAATCTTCATTTATTGTAATCAAATTAAAGATTTAAAACTCGATTACATTAAGCCACAGAACAACGGGTAATCATTTACGTGAGAATGCGATACATTTATTTAGTGTCGACCTCACACGGCTTTGTAATGTTTGATAAATCGAGGCTAAATGACTGCGCAAAACCGTCGTTTGCGAACGTACTATGTCCAGTGTGTTTTATATTAATTAAATAATGTTATTCTTGCTTCAATGAATATTTTACTATATAACATATTATTCTATCAAAATGAACACACGACAGAAATAGTTTCGGGCTGATTTTTGCTGGTCCTAAGGTTAGACAAGTAGCCAATATTATCAATAGCATCCTATAATGTTTTGTGAACCGCCTAAGGCTCCCGCGTTGCATAACAAATGAATATCTCGTGACAACTACGTTATCGCTCAGTACTCAAAGACATGCCTCCGCGGTGTAACCTCGCCGGTTGAGTGAGACATCGCGTAACGCGTTAACACTTGGTCCAGTTGTGTTGCTCCCGTAACATGCTATTGTAGTGGCTTACGTGTGTGGTGCTGCAATGTCAAATTATTTTAAATGGAAAAAGGGGAAGAGGGATGAAGAAGATTTTCCTTCGGAAAAACCACGTAGTCGCTCCCTAGATCCGCGCTCATTAGAGTTGAGCGGCGTCAAAGTTGTCGCTCATAGTCATCAATTGCAACAACAACAGGTAAAAATTGTAATAAAACAATAAACAAAATAATTATTTTTTTGGATATTATTAACAAACATCCGCAGTCAGGATTTTTGTAATTTGTTCATAAAAGAAATAGGAAAAATAAAGTTATATTAATTATATAGATTAACTTTATCTAGGTACAATAATTATTTTATTTTTAAATGCTTGAAAAAAATTATTTTTAATATTGAAACATATTTTATATAAGAGTAAAGAGTTGAACGGTAGTAAAGTTATTATTCTAAATTATTAAATTATTTTAAGGTGAAACAGTTATTTTACACATAGGCGCATTCGATATCTTGTTATACGAATCACTTAATATTAAGTGGAATATATGCCGGTGTGCTTCATGCAATATAAAGTACAAGCAAAATTTATGCAATGTTTTTGTATTTAATCTGTGACGCAATATTTCCAATAAAAAATGTTAAACAAAATTTTATTACTGATTTTGTATATTGTTGTTCGAAAGATTGTTCCAATGAGTAATTTACCCTTGATGTTTTTTCTCATATTTGACTTCTGCCATGGAGAACGTAGCTTGTTGATGACGATATCGTGAATATTTTTCAGAGTATCTGTAATAAAAATATTCATGACACTGTTTTTACCCCTTATCCTAGATCCGCAATGTTATTTCATAATATACTGAAGGAATTAATATAAATAAAACCGTGAAGGAATTGAAATAATTGCCTTTAAAGAAGATATATTTTTAAAATTATTATTATTATCTTTAGTATATCTGTACACAAAATATCTTCAAAAACCGTTAGTATATTTTAAAAATTATTTTTAATATGATCAATCTAATTGATGTAGAGACCAAACCAACCATTTATAAAAATGTGTCTATCTGTTGCTGTAGCACTAAAAGAGCTGATCATCCCGGTCAATATTTGTTAATTTTGATGGCGGGAAAATCTTACATTTCTACGGGATAATACTTTTATATTTTACAATCCACGCGAACGGAATCGCGGGCGCTAGTTAGTTTCTTAATATTTATAGATAGATTAATAGGGGAAAGGAAGAGGTGGGAGGAATTTATGGTACAATATTTTTATAGTTTAAGTCATCGTATCATTGGTCAAAATCCGATTTAATTTCTTATTGATCATTTGTTTTGCCCGTTGTTCGCCCGACGTTTCTTTAATCCCTTTTGTTTAATGTGCAGATTACAACAATGAATTAAAGTAAGCAATATTATAAAAAATATTACTCTTGTAGCTTGCATATTTAAATTTCCACTTGTAGTGGTTCATCACTAGACGAGTTCTAAGTCAAATTCTAGTATTATTCTATGTACTTCATATTATCCTTACATAATATAAACGAAACTTGCTTATGTTAATCTATTTAATTTTATTTTATGAACATTTGAAAAATATTAATTAGAGTTGAAAATACTTTATTTTTGAATTCAAAGTTCAAGATTGAAGTAGGATATATCAATTTATTACTACAATAAGGATAAATGGATAATAGAGCACACAGACAGCACAGAAGATTGAAGACTTTATATTGTCATGTAGCTAACAATGCAACAACCGTTAAATGCAATGTGAAAAGTGTAAACTGTGTAGATCAGATGTTTCCTTGCTTCTTTGTTTATCGTTCATTAAATTACGTTAGTTAGTACGTATTTATTATTTACTAATGCGTTTTAAAATATATCATTCAAGCGCATCTTAAAAGTCACAATTTTATAGCACACTTGCTCAATTTCATTACTCCGAATTGTGTCCTTCAAAGTCTTTTCGGCTTAAATCTCTGTTGTAATTAACCCTTTCAGAGAAACATTGATGACGGGTAATACCACATTTTCTCCTTTCTTATTTTCAATCAACAAATTTATTGTTACTTCTGCACATAAATAAGCTTACAATTTGACTAATTATCGCTCGAGGCAATTACTTTTATTGTCCTCAATGAATCAAGGTGAAGATAGGTTGTCATCTCTAACAAACGTTGTCGATTACCTTTTTTTTACGTGTGGAAATGCATTACGCATACCACCCGACCAGGGGAGGTTCAGGGCAGTTATGTGGGACTCCCCGGGAGTGAAGCTCCCGGTGTACCCACTAAAACCTCACGGTGTTCCGACTCAGGCCAATTGGCGAGCCTGCAGGCACGCGGATGCATTCTTCCGCGGCGCCGTCGGTATTTGCTCGCGAGAGATCGCCGTTCGGCGGGGGCTAATTTAGCCCATTCGCTCTCCGGAGGGCGAAGTGTTCGGAACGAGACACTTCACCATCGACCCATGTCGGGCGGACGGACGGATCCTCCTCCGCCGCCCTAGGGTCAGGTTAGTGGGGTAGGACAAGACGGGCGTACTCCTGCCTCCTCCGTCCCAGTCTCCTCCGGTGCATCGGTAGCGAGACCGGGTCGTCCTCTCTCGCACGTTCGGCCTCTTCCTTGCGAGACATTACTGTTTTGCAAAACAAACTCGACCAAGGTCGGAAGGCGTAGGTCCGCTCCGACCACGGCGACTAAGGTCGCGCGCTCGCCGCTCCACGTCCGACAGACTACCAGCGTGTGCTGGGCGTCGTTCTCCACGCTGACGCATTGGTGGCAAGCTGGGAGCGGCTCTCTGCCGACGACGTAGCACAGATACCTTCCGAAACAGCCATGTCACGAAAGGATCTGCACCAGTCTAAATGTGAGTGCACCGTGTCGTCTGTCCACCTACTTCATAAGGACTGGACGAACAGTGTCCACGCTCCACTGGCCGAGTCGGGGCTCCGCGGGGCGGAGACTCCACCGACGGAGCAGTTCCTCGCTCGCGTCCCTGAGCCACCGCTCCCGTTCTTCCGGGAGCAGACAAGCGCCTTTCGTTCTCGCCTGCGTGTACCGCGCATGCACCTCTGCTAGGACCTCGGCATCCAGTTCCCAGGGAGGTGTTGCCGCCAAAAAGCACATCGCATCGTGGGACACCGTGCGGTATCCGCGTATCACGTTGACACGTGGGACACCTTGCGGCCAAAACAACTGTGCCTTATTCTGGGCGTTCAGAGCGCCACCCACACCGGTGCTCCGTATAGGGCCATGGACCTGACGACGCTGGTATAGGGACGCCGGCGGGTCACGGAGGGTCCTCCGATGTTGGTGAGGAGCTTTCCGAGAGAACCCGCCGTCCGGACGAGCTTCGGAGCCAGAAGGCGGAAGTGCTCCCGGAAATTCCAGCGCCTGTCGAGAACAAGGCTCAGATATTTCATCTGAGACCTGACCCCGACAAACGTGTCTCCTATTTGGAGGGCTGAGCCTGTGGCGCCTGCCGGGGCCCGTGGAAACACAGGGCCTCGGTCTTATGCACCGCCACCCACAGACCCAACCTCTCAATGCGTCTAATTATGCGCTCCACTCCGGTTGTGGCCCTGTCGGCAGCCTGTAGGTAATCTTTACCTTTGGTAGTGATCAGAGTGTCGTCTGCATAACAGACGACATCTGCTGCGCAGGGCCCAGTCATATCCAATGTTTTTTTTTTTAATACTCATTCCTCTCGATATGTTGGGGTCGAGGACCTAGTCTTTCATTCCAGTTCTTGCTCTCTTTCCGTTTTGCTTACTTTCATTCTTATACCATTCCATTTCCCTCTTTCATACATCACGCTCAATGAGTACTACTAGGCACATTTTATTTTAGATATCTAATTACATTCTTACTTTTTTCTATCTTTTTACTTTACATATCCATATTTGTTTTATTATATCTGCGGTTGCTTTCTTTTATTTCCTATTATATACAATTTGAAATCTTCTTCCTCTACTTAGTTCCGTTTTCCTTCACTACCTATTCTACTAAATTCCTGCAAAATTTTAAAAAGATACTACGCCTCGCGTCTTCACTCATTACAAGCGCGATGTTCTCTTTTGTAATTTTCTTCCCTAGCGCAATCTCACAGTTTATGCGCTCTCGTCCATAAATAGGGCATTCTGTGAGGATGTGCGGCACGGTTCTTCCGGATCACATAGGCACGAGGGACTTTCCTTGCATTTAAATCTATGCAAATACTCGGAGAATCCCCCGTGCCTTGTGAACAGTTGTACCATGTACCTGTCCACTTCAATGCGTCGCAGCGTGCGGTAAAGCTGATGCCACATCTGGAAAAAATATTTTTGTTACTGAGCCCGTGTTCCCGTCCATATATCGCCGGTTCCACTCGTCAAGCGTCTCCAACTTTAGTTGCCGCTTGACGAACGAAACAGGGCAATCCTCATACTCCGCTCTCCTTTTGCTTTTCAGAGTCGCGTCCTTCGCCAGCTGAACCGCTCTCTCGTTCCCCTCCTACCCCGCGTGCGCTTTCACCCAAAATAATTTTACTTTCATTCCCTTCTCTTTCGCTACCTTTATGTTATCTTTCATTCTCAACGCTAAGGGGTGGAGGGTGTCAGGTCTCGCCACGGTTTCGAGAGCGGATCGAGTCACTCAGTATGGCAGTCGACTGAGCTGACCCGCTGGCCGCGTACGCTGTCGCTTCCGCTAAAGCCAGCAGCTCTGCCTGGTAGACAGTGCCGAAGTTTCCCAGCTTGAGCTTTTTAGTAAAAGTCTCTACAGCGTCCCGCATTAAGACCACCTTAAGGACACGTACAAAGGTACCCTTCACATGTTTGGATTTGACCGCAACGCTGTTGCTGCTTGAGGAATGCCACCTTGGCCCTGGCCAGCCCGACGTATTCGCCAGAGGTTGGCGGACGACCTCTGCCCCTCTTACTAGGCCTCTTAGTAAGAGGCACAGTGATGACCCTGCCAGACCCGGAGTCACTATCTGTCGACAGTGTCAACTGTGTCGGTGAGTCCTTCTCTCATGGGCGTTTGCGACGGGAAGTCAAAGACTCCGCCGCCGACGCCGTTGTCTCCATGGTGGAGTAGGTGGAGCCCGACCCACTGTCGGACAACCCCTCCGTCTCGTACTCCTTCCCTACCCCCTGCTTTGTGGGACCGGGGGTGCAGCGCTCAGGTTGGGCGGGTGTCGCTCCGGCTGTGCGCCGGGAGCTAACCCGCGTGTTTCGTGCCGACGGAGTCGGCGGGTGACAATTTCTGCCCTCCCCAGAATACGCAAGTCCACTGTCCAGACGTGTGGGGCAGATGCCCGAGCTGTTAGGCTCGGGGTGGGATTTTTCGACCGAAGCCGACACACCCACCTGGGGTAAATTACAGATTTAATTTTTGCCTACAATTCTTCACTCTCATCCTCCAAGTTTGCGGTACGCCTGCCGGATTGATACTTCCTGTATCACCGCCAGCCGTTGTCCGGTACTAAGCCCTTTCGGACATGCTGTCCTACTCGTCCCTGGCCCGGTACTAAGAGTGCCGCTCACCTTGTCTCTCTGGTGGAGACTGTTCGGGGGGGACGTTGTCGATTACCTAGTATGATCAGAACCAACTGTTACTATAAGGCCTAGTGTGGTGAACATATACATTTTTGTATTCTTTAATTTAATTATTTAATATAAAATTAACGACCAGGTGTTTGTGCAATTCACTACAATGAAAATTAATTAGTAACATATCGTAATTTTCTTTAACACGTTCCTTGCCACGTGTACCATTTATGGTATGCGCAGATGTAATCATGTAAACTATTCAAAACTTATCTATTATGATAAATTTGATCCTGTAAGCTACATTTCACCAATATTAAGTTTTATACCAATTACTAGTCAAATTATTCAGTGCCCTGTACGACAAGCTTGGCAAAACTGCTTAGCAGAGAATGTGTTAAATAACCTGTTAACAGTATGCAATCTGAAAGAAAATGTGTCTTTCTCTTGGATCATAGCATCTTACCAATGACGGATATAGTCGTCAAAAACACTTAACTGGTTACAATTATTCAGTTTATGAGGAAAGGATTTACTACAACGACGTTTATTCTTAATAGGTATTTGACGGGCTACCTCAACAATTTGGACAGCTCGTGTCCCAATGGAGTAGATATTTGTAAAGGGCCTCTTGTGATGAAATTTAATTCTTATTAGCTAGTAGATTATGTATACATTTTATGTAATATTGTTGACGTTTTAAGAATTACGAAATTTTTTTTTCTTAATTATACCATAGACACAGGGCACTACGTAAAGGTTTATCGTCTTACCATATTTATCATGATTGATGTGCGATTCCCTCGCTACGGAGCAAGGTGATCTCTGTGTGCTTAACTGTTTTAAGCAGTATGAAGTTTTCCTTTAAGATCTTTAAAAATATAAAATTTGAAAGTAGGACGATAACTGCTTGTTTTATAACTTTTACCCTTATGGAGCAGAGTAATAAATTGTAATTTGATAATATTTTAGAAGCAGGTATAAAAAAAAGCTTACGTGAAAAAAACAATGATAGTTGTTTGTATTTATAGTCCAATCTGAATTAAAGTCTAACTATATAAAAAATTGGAATAAAAAATCATAATATTTTTATCCGTTATGGACTAACACTTTCGATTGTCGTGTGATTGTGTATGTTTGATGGCCTCGATTTCACCTAATGGTAAGTCAAAATGAGGCCGTAGATAGTGAAGCGTGTATGCCCAGAACTCATCTGGCTGTCACATAAATTACTGCCGGAGCACAGCAATGGTGTTAAGGCGGCAGATTGACATTGAGGGTGGTAGCTAGCCAGGCAGGTTTGAAAAAGTATCATCCCGACTGCTACTCCTCCGCGTTACAAGGCAAGCGGGTAAAGCACTGTGCCATGGAGGAGGTTTTAAAAATAACGCGACTTATATATATCTATTTATTAAGAGCTTGGACAAAATAGAATTTTCATCTGTTGTTTCGTATAAATAAAAGAGAGTAATAATATGCCTTGAATGCAAAACATGCACAAAATGCATTTCATTGTGGGCGGAATATAAAGGTATTATATTAGTGCGTGATGATTTATAGGACACTCATATTTATATGGCAGTATTCTTACATAATTTCATATAGTGATCGTCGATATTCTTCAGCGTGTTGCGTTTTTGTTAACCTTACACAAATAAACCACAAAAGATTCAACAAGGTCCTTCCAAGGAATGACGCAGTCGAAGAGGGAGGTTGGTCCCGGGGGGACAAAACGTTCATCTTTCTTGCTGCGGTTGGGGTGCCCACGTTTTATGGATAGATGGAGGTCTTCACTTCTCCGAGGTGACCTCGATTCTCTAGGTTTTGCCATCTGGATATTTCGCATCAGCCTAATGCGAAATATCCGTCCTGGGAGAGCTCGAGACTAATGAGCAGACATCCCGCCTATCGAGCGGTGCTTGCTGATGCGCGCTTTCATTACCTCCTGAAGGCAGCGCACTTGGACACGATCGGCCTTGGAAGGGTACCTGTCCTACTGTCTCATGGCGGCGTTTTTCGCTCGTATGTATCCGAATGTCGCCGGGGAGCGCACCGAATCGGGGCTCGAACCCGGCCATCACCCTTTTCACGGGCACTTTTCGACCTATGAGGAGATGTGACGAGTCATCGAGCCCATCGCCCGAACAGCTATGTCCGGCGAATCGATCGAGTCAGGGATCTCGTCCAAATGCAGGGACTATGTGGCCTGGAGTTTGACCTCCAGGCTTTGCCAGTTGACGGCGGTTTTTGTCAAAGGGACCTCACCACTGCACCGGCCCAGCTTTATGGCAATCGGGCAATGGTCGTAGTTGAGCTCACAGAGTGATTCAATGAAGTGGACGGGGATCGTGACCTCCTTGAGAACTGTTGGCCTACGATTGTGCACTACGAACAGTGTCGTCGGCGAAGGAGAAGCTAGGATAGAGAAGTTAAGTTTCCCCGCAAGCTTAAAGAGGGCGTACTCGTAATACTGCTGATGGACTGCTTGTGCCGAACTTCAATCGATAGGCCGAAGAGTTGCACAATTTCTTAATATTAAACACGGCCTTGCCTGCTGGATATAGGGGGAGGGTGACCATGATAAGCGGAATCGCTTTGCGAGTCCGTTGACTGATCATCCGCAGTGCATCTAGCACGGGGATGGCCTAAGAAAAGTGGTCCTCGACGACCTCGGGGATGGGTAGTGCAAGGGAGATACGCCTAGTGACAACACGTAGGTGCCTGACTTCAGGCAGCGCATACGTGTGGGAGCTTAAATTGAGCTCCCTGAGGTGATACGTAGTGCGACGGTAATCATTCACGCTTGGTACATGGACGCGGAGGCTTTGGGCGGGGATTTGCGGTTGGGTCATGAAATTTTGTGGTTCGCCATCCCCTTGGACAGGTTGGACCAAGCCAGCTAGTCCTGGAGGACAATAAGGGAGGGAGGTATTTTCCCCGCGGAGGAAGCCTGCAGAGGGGCAGGCGAATAGAGGCCACAGGGGCCGGGGGCGGTCTTAACGCTTGCGCTTCGCCACCCGCGAGAAGCCTGCGTCATAATTAGCCTCGACCTCCTTGGACGGAGGATTGAGTAAACAATCAACGACTCCGACATGGAGGTGGACCCGAATATAGGAAGCTGAAGCAGGGTCGGGTTAGAGAGAAGTGGAGGGCCGTATCTGTCGGCCCCCTGCTGGGATGCGCTTTGCACGAGGGGAGCGGGCCATGGGAGGGTTACGGACCCCATGGTCTTATCTAACACTATGCTGCATCAGATTGTAACTGATCGCGTGTATGGTTTTCTATTTTCTTTTTACGTATAATTAAAAAAAAAAATGAGAGAGAGAGTGTAGGTCAGAGAGCAGATCAAAGAGTGGGTCCGAGACCATCGACGATCCATTACATTCACCACTTCAATTTTTCATCACCCGACAAATCAGCGCAAATGAATTACTGTTGTTGTTTGATGGTAGTATTAATATTACCTACAAATAACCTATAAATGTTACCTATAATTGGTGTGGACATCATTAGAGAATGATAGGACAGATGTGTAACTTTTTACTGAGTCGACGGTCTTTGATAGTTATACTCGTAATTTAAGTTACAGCCCTAAGTATAAAAAAATGGGAAAATCAAATTTTGAACCTGTTATTTTATAATATATCAATGTATTCAATTGTTACAACGAGAACGTGAAGTTCCATTCTGTGAAAATTTAAAATTTCAACCTTTAGACTGGGAAAACATAAAAAATTTATATTAGACCACTTCATAGTTGCTGTTCAAACATTATATTCTTTTATACTTAAATAATAAAAATTCCAACAAATATAAGGTGGTATATCCATGATTTTTTATTAGTTTAAAAAATTATATATATCAAATTATATACTTATGTTTATTGATATTCATATAAATATAAATA
>DWQX01000169.1:0-56782 GCA_018245475.1 Pharmacophagus antenor | reverse complement strand
ATGATTTACATAGTTAAAATAATATTAATGCTTATTAAACAAATATTACGCGCGTGCGACACGCTTTTGTTATATGTGGATATGTTTTATTTAATAACTTAAAATAATAATATTATGTCCTGTACATAGTTTACTTAGAGTAAATGATAATTACGGTCTTTTGTCTCAAAGGGACTCACAAAAGTATAAAAAATAGCTTAAAAGTTGGACAAAAATTAAACTTGAAAATCTTTCGGGACCGTTAAGGGTTAAGTAGCGCTGTATTAAAAATAATATATTAGTAAAAACTAATCATGAATGTTATGTTCATAAAGTGTTAGCATTAGTTAAAAAAAAAACCTTTATACACGATGCCGAATAGTTGGTTACAACTTTTATATGGTATTAACCTTGTTGTTATTTTGGTTATTTAATGTTAAGATTAATCCCACACCAACATGTATACCAATTATGAAGTCTATCGAAACGGAGCATAAAAAATTCAATTCAAATTTTAGTCTATCTATTCCCACTTAAGGGTATAATTTCCAAAAAAACCCCTTCCTACAGATCACAAAGGACACACTCCCTTAATTTTACGTCACTAGGATTAGCGGTTACGCTGTGCGTTGATATATTACTGAAAATTCAATAGTAAGTAAAGATTACAAAATTGAAATATTTATTTTGATTAAGGTGAAGAGTAAATGGGTATAATTTTTAGGATTATGTATTTTTATCTTTTAATAACTACTAAGCTATTTAACACTAATTGTTTAGTTTTCATTTTATTTAAAGTATCACTTACATGAACATCATCCAAAAAATAAAGTTAGTTAAGCCATAAAAATAGTGTGTCCGGGGATTCTAAATAATCACCTATAACGTGTTCCAACTAACAACAGTAAAAATATCTAATTTACTCGGTTGGCGAACTTCCTTATGTCCAATTGTAAGAGACATAAAATATTAATTAACTCCGCTATTTTGTTTTAAATGACACATAGGGGGTTTAACATTGTAAGGACTTGATAGAAATGGTAGTAAAATTTTTTACACATAAGTATATGCAAAATTGAACTTTTACTTGCTTTAAATTCGAACCACAAATAATTTTTATCGTTTTTTAAACATATAAATAATAGTTCAGTGTCGTGAGACGAGGTCCAACAATACATTATTTTGATAATGATGTGAATCTAATAATACGTTATTTTATAACAATTAGATATTTTATGGAATGCTATTGCATTGTTAATTTGGCCTTTTTCTCTGCCCACATGACTAATTTATGGTCATATTGAAATGACACCTTAATATTTGCCTGCCTTATATAACCTATAAACGTTTGCCGTTATGGTTTTAAAATAATATAAATTATATTATCTAAACATGAATTAATGAAAAACAACTTCGACGACTTTACATAGCGGTTTTGTACCACAAAAGAATTCTTAGTGCCTTTAAAGTCACTTAAGATGTTACGCAATAAACCTTACTTAAGTAAGCTATAGATTAACATGCATTAAAGTGTAGATTTATTTACTGAAAAGAGTCCATATCGGCTTATTCTATCCCTCAATGGATAATTCATATGGAGCGATAATACATGCTATTGTAATTATTTTCCATATAATATAATATTATTAATCCGCCAGCCTGCATTTTGGCAATTTGGTGAATTACTCGTATAATCTCTTTTTCTGAGAAAATGTCCTGAGTCCCAAGAATGGGAAAAAATTTGGTTATTTCTGTTCATGCTGCATAAAATATTTTTAAAATGTAAAAGCTCCAAAATTCTTTTGAAGTTTTAATCAAAACGGGTAACTGATAATACTTAAAAATATTTTTTTTTTAAATAATTTAACCAATATAAAAAAAACAACAACATCCAATAGAAAGTATTGTCTCTGTAATAATTTATCATTCGTCGTTAATTGAAATGATTCAAAATATAACAAAAAAGGAATTAAAATCAATGTAAGCACCATAAGAACGTTTTTCCATCGCGGCGTGTTCGCGCATATAATAGCACGCTGATGTCATAACAAGGCCCTCAAAACCGAAATTGTTTCGTTTTACAATGATGGCAGTAGCTTACAATGCTATAACCGCAGAATGAACAGTGTACTGGCGGAAATAAAAGACAGATTTTTTTAAATTCACATCGGTAAGTGTCCATAGTGGTGTTAGAATGTGCGGTCGAAAAATAACTTGTTTTATAGATGTAGTTTGAGAATAGTTGTATGTAATTTCTTTATTTTTCATTTAAAATTATAAAAACACGCATTTGAAAGTATGTAAGTAGTTATGATAATGTCAAATAAAACAGTTTTCAGTTATATAGCATAATGATTGTTATAACATATTTAGTTATTTTCCTGTTTTTTTAGTACCCGGACGTTTAATTTAGCGTTTTTACATAGTTACAGCATAAAATTTTCAAGCTATAATTTCTCTCTGCTCTTGTGCCTCTCCATTATTGGAGGTTGGCCGTCAGCTTAGCGAATATCTCTCTATCTTTAGCAAAGCGAAAGAGGTTTTGAACGCTGACAATCCCTGTCCACTGTCTGATACAAGAATGATATAGCAATAATAACGATTCACATATAAAATTATTAGAAAAATGTACTACTTATTGGAACTTTTAGAACTTGAAAATGTTAAAATCTTCTTACATATTTTCTTTCTAAACTATTCTAAGTATGGGATTATTGTTCATAAAATTTTTATAACTAGGGGATGATGTGAAAATGCTAGCAACATTCAAAAGGGAGGATAGCAGTGTAATGTCGCAAGATGGCGGCATTCCACGGTTCAACGATCTTCATGACTCACTGCGTAGTCTTGTTGCGCCGAATTTCTGTTTCTAAGAGCTTCTCGGGACTTATAAAAGACCGGTCATAAAAAAAACATTCCATGGTCAGGCGTCGATTAAAATATTTCATAGTGAATAAACCGCGACTTATTAATTTTCGACGGGCTTTACATTCTAATAATAATTAACATGTACACAATTTTATTAAAATTACATTAAGTAATTAAGATATATATTATATATATTTAAGACACTTCTAATTAATATTTCTTCACGTTGTTTGTTAAACTTAAATTGACGTCTAATTTGATTACGAAAGAAAATTATAATAAAGATACAGTCTATTTACGCATTTATAGAAATTATACACGTTCCGCCGAGATTCGTTGTACGTAGACGGCACGTAAATGCAGGTTATGGCCGATTTACTATGACGGTACTCTCAATATTACGTCCAACGTCACGTAATATAGCTGCGTTCACACATTCCCTCCCCCTTGCCCGTTCACCCTCCCCTTATTTTTTAGTTTATAGGAGCAGACCGACAACATCCTAACGAATCGACCTCGTTCCCTGACGGACTTTCCAACTTCGTCTAATTGTACTGTCTATACAAAGTTCTATTCAGTATGCAATGCGAAATAAAAATGTTGCGTGTTATCAAAAATTGTGCATGATTATCTTAACTATTAATTTATATTAAAATGAAAATGGTGTGAACTATTTTTTTTTATTTTAAATAAGTTATTGTTATATATTATAAATAATTCAATTCAATTTATTAGTAAATAATAAATTTATTAGTTAAATGGGAGTCATTTGATACGCACGCGCAATATCGTACGATATTTTCAAATACTTTTGGATAGATTTTCACTAAAGAAAAATTGATTGAAAAACTATAACGCCAAAAAAGTTATACTTATTTTATCATTAAAATTACAGTTGAGATATACTTGTTGGTTAATAATATTACAGGATATTTCTTAGAATGCGAACGTGCGCTGACCGTTGGTTCGTATTAGTGATGAATGTCGTGTCGTACACGTTGAATTCCATTTATGTTATAGCAGCTGCGTTACCAAAAGAAAAAAACAACACCATTTTTGCGACAATCAATGAATCAATTTGTTTTCCTTATCTATCGGTAGTAGAATTTTATCTCTTATCACATGAATCAAATCATCAATTCAATTAACTTCCTAAACCAAAAATTTTTTTATGTATAACAAAATCATATTATAAATATTGAAATGACTTAGTTTTATAAGGGACTTATTCACTAAGTGGCACATTCCACCAGTCTACCCAGAAAATAATAAGAATTGAAAGCAATAAAGAAACATAATTAATTTTATAATTGTTATTATTTATTAAAATGACGCTTTTTATTTCGTCATAATCATGTAACACATTTCGACAACCTCGGCATTTTACTAGTATTACAATACAAATGAACAATAAGTTTAAGCTTGTGATTTTTTATTCCAACAAACAGCAATGAATTGTTCGATAATACTTAGAAAATTTAACACAATACTTGCATGATTCACCCTTTCACAACATTTAGTTCAATGGAACACCTTGCGAAATGTTATCATTGCAAATTGCCGCGACGATTTATTTCTCATGTGTTATAATTTTATTGATGATTACATGTTTTTTTTTTGTTCAGCCAACTATTGGTGTTATTAAAACGGAACTTGACATATATTTCAAAGCGATGAATAATAAAGATTTTTTTTAATCCTTACATATGTCTCAACTGTTAGGCCAGTAAATCACGTATTCACCACTAGAAAAGCGACGAAAAATGAAAAAAGTCGTAATACATAAATAATATTACTTCTTAAGGCATATTTACCATCCGCTTCTATCGTAGATGGATGATAACGCGCCAGTCTACTGTAATTTCGTCGACGGGAAATTATCGCACGGATGGACGCAGACCGGATCGTAAGCAGTTACGTGTGCTGTTTTGCATCCGGCGACATGATAGATTACCGGCCTATCGGACTCTTGAAATCACATAAGTAACATAGGAAATCGAGACCATCTATTTATCTATTTTACATGTGCCTCTGGCGTTCTCGGTGTCTGTGGCTTACTTCTAATCGCACGCCGTATGTTTTGTATTATTTACTTGTGAAGTACAATATACTCTATTTATTTAATGAGCAATTTCTGCCCTTTTTTAAATATAAATAAAACAGATCATGCTTAATTGCGTATGATATACCGAGCGTATCATGCATCCATGAGAAAATACTCGTAACTTCATCCAAACTGGCGTTCTTAACACCTGATACGTTAGTATTATAATTACGAAGAATGCATAATAATGAATAATAATAATAATGAAAAATAAAATATTCTAAATATTCCAGGTGGCCTTCACAATAATAGACAATAAAAGTGCATTTAAATCCTAGTTTTTTATTAAATTTAAACCTATTATACATGTTTACAATTTGTTTCATGGTATAGATGATTCATCATTGTCACTACTCATGTCATATGTCATGATCACAAAACGAAAGCTAGATATCATCTTATGAGTATTATGAATACAAAACTTCCTTAATATATCTGTACACAAAATTCGAGGTCAATGACATAGTTCATTAGATGTAAAATAATTTTTGAAATGGTTTTAATAAAAGTTGTAATTGTAAATAAGGGTCAATAAGGAGGGAGTAGGGTGGCTTGAAAATGCGGGCGCGGTCGATACCTGAACCCTCGAGGAAATTGTTCACACACTTTTATATAGATTATAAACTTAACTATCCATTAGCTTTTTAAGAGGTTCAATAAGCGGTCGGTGCTCTTTCATCGTGTTTTAATTTTTGTGGATTGAAAACTAATAACCAAGGGCTTTTGATTAGTGCGAAAATTTACGAACTTTTTATTATTTTTAATTTCGAATACATTAAAAATTATTTTTAAGCGTTTAGGTTATTGCCTTTAAAATATGGCATGAATGTTAAACGATATTAAAAAAATGTATGTAATTTATACATACCGGCTTCCTCGTATCACTGGTTTAAATTTGAATAATAATCTTAACTATACAATTACAAAATACCCATATATAATACATGTTAAAGTCAATATGGTTCATTGTATTGTAACTTAAATAATTAAGTGAACCCGATTGCACATCTATTATCGTCTCTCGTAACAAGAAATTTGCAACTTAATTATACCTGTTTCGACATTTCATATTTATACTATACAGCATGTAATTTAAAACCGCAGGGAGGCGGGGGGTTGAGAAAGATCCGGGTCGCGTCGATGAAAACTTGCGTGCAACAGTACGGGTCTTTTTTATATTAAAAATACTAACGGCTTCCGTTTACAACGACGATGTTATGACATTTTTGGTAGTACAACGCGCAATTGTAACGGAGTACGGAAATATTCTTCGGTAGTTTCCGATTCGGTCAGACTCGTTGCTTTGGAGGCGAGGAATTCGATGTTCTCCGCACTTTTTTCTTAATTAGAAACTGATTAGTTCCGGGAGTTTTCGATTAGTTTTCGGCTGTTATGCAGTCGGCCGAGCGGAGATCGGCGGCGTGACTTGACGGTTTTCGTTCTTGTTGTTCCTTTATAGCAGGACCAATGGCCCATAGTGATGGGCAGTATCATGAACAATAATTTTTTTTAAATGGTAAATGTAAACGGTCCTAAAAGCAATGACAATTTATGACATGATAACCGATTTAGACATGATTAGCGATTTATTCAATCCATGTAGTCGTATTAGCTTTGGTATAGTTCGAACGTATCATGAACGTTAATCGCTTCTTTCGTATATTTTATCGTAACTTTGTTATTTTTGTAAATTAATTTACTAACTTAAATTTTTCTCTTAAGTTAATACTGGGTCCTGATTGTGAAAAGACTTTTGTGAAACTCCAAAATATAATACTTCTGTTACGTTAATTCTTAATAAAAGCCAATTTACAACATATTATTTAAACATCTCTTTTTATATGCAATGGACTACTGCTTAATCTCAATTGATATTCAACGTTAAGTGACAATGAGACTATACATGGTGAAGTGTACTTGCCTAGATACTTCAGGTTCCCACATGTACGACTGCCGGAAAACAGCAACGCTGTCGTGGCGGGTTGGTATTATGGGTGGTAGGAAACCAGGCGGAATTAAAAGAAAAAAACCTTACTACCATTTGCTACTCACGTGGCCTGACGTTCCGTGTCAAAAAGCAAATGCAAAACGGTTGCGGCACAGGCCTTGATCCATACTCATGCTCATCAAAACACATTTTTGTTATGAAACCTATAGAGATTTCTCAGATAGTGTGGAGTTCTTTACGCATTGTTCACACAGAAACAATAAAATAAATTTAAAAACAATTTTTTTATAAGTCTTCAATCTATTTTAATCCAATTATTTAAAAATAATGCAGTGTATTAAAAAAAACTATCGAAATAAAATAGCTCGTGACGCGTTCATAATGTAATTGTTTATATTAATTAAAATATAAGCTGTGAACTTGATATTATTATAAATAAATAATATATGTATCGATAAAACTACGCAGCCGTTCCTCGAAGGTTGTGTAAAGGCAGCTAGTACCCTACGTCTGTTACTAGTTACTAGGAACCGGTTCGCCGCCACCACAACCACGCTACTCGTGCGGACATCGTCGTTCATCTTCGTCTATTTTGCCTCATGCTCTAACCGCGGTCCGACCATGCAAAGGCGACCTCTTACACTCGTACAAATCCAATACTCGTCCAACAACGTAAACTGCGATTCCGGCTCAACTTATTTCAGTCGTGTGTTTTTACTTTGAACATTTATTAAGCCACAGTAGTGCATTAAAATGTATCCGTATATCGAATTTTTACGACCTTTATTTGGTTATTATTGCGCAATAACGTTTATCACGTTTTATATGCTGTACGTATGTTTCATAACTGTTTTGTTTCACTAAAATATCATATTTTTTTATCCAACAAATTGTTAACAATTATACAATTTTGTTTCTATGTAAAAAAAATATCATTTCAAAATTAACCATTTATGATATGTCCCTGAGACTTTTACTTGATAGTGTTTTTTACAGCGGGCATAGTAGCCGCTAGTAAAAGTGGTTATTTACAATGAACATGGTTATTAACACGAAAATTAGTTTTATAGGTTTAACCCTAAGTAAGGCGTTAAAGCTTAATGGACTTACTAAGCTTTATCTTTTAAAAAAAAAGTTAGTAATAATCTATAAATAGCAGTATTAAAATAACGACATATTTCATTGTCAGACATTCATTCAAATCTATTGTCTGACTTGACCTCTTTTTATCATCACTATAATAAACGTGAGGTTTCTCACGAATTAATCACATTTATGAATTTATGAGAAATTATGTCTGACTTTTAAAAGTTAAAGAAATTAGAAAAATAAAAATGTTTAGACACCATCATAGTATCTTTAATCTTACCTTGGATGTATTCATGTAAAAATATTTTTACCGTAAATTAATAACCTATCTCTTCTTTGCTACTTGTATATATCCCATATAATGATGAGGTCAGTTTTCCTTATCTTGCCTTTAAATAGTTTTCTGTAAATTAATTGTGAAAAGATTTAATTGAATCGATCATCACGGTGTCTATATTCATGTGATCAGGTTACAACGGAATACCCCAGTTACAACTTCACATCACAGGTGTGAAGTTGAAATATGTGAATGCATATAGATTTAGAGTTATAGTGTTAATTTAGTATGTTTGCTAAGCTGTATTTTAAGTTGAGTGTAAATATTTAATTAGACAGACCTGCGTAAGTTAGATAATGGTATTCACATTAGACAGTTTTGGATAAGATTCATAATTAATGTAAAGCACAACAATTGATAAGAAATAAATATTTCGATAGTTATTGAGACCCTCTAAGGTTTGTGTCATTGCTGCGTCTATTTTTGTCGGCAAGTAGCAGAATTATATGAAAAAAGTAGTTTATTGCGTTAACAAAATTTATCGATAGATAAAGGTATATATGTATGAACCTATAATTTAATACGAAATCACGTTTCCAATAAATACGCTAAGGAATAAAAAGAATTTAAAGATTTGTTTAACCTTAATTATATTTAATTTCGCAGTACACGCAGTGAGTCCAATGTGAAAAAAAAAACCATATTATTTTCGGCGATTAATGAAATCATGCTTCTAGAACATTAGAAGAGACCACTGTGATATTCTATCAATACAAGCGTCACTTTATAGAAAGTAGCTGAATAAAACAAAAAAATAATTTGCTAGTTTCCGCTTTTTATAATCGCATATATTACAATTAAATTACAATCGTAACGCGGTTCGCCGCTACACATGACATCTTCAGATATTGACTACGTTATAACTTTTTGTTTTATTTTGTAACTTCTATGTTTACTGTCCAGTTAGAAGCAATTATATACCTTACTTTAGTGGAACTAATAAGAGACAATTTTTATCCGTCCTGTAAAGTTTAACTTAAATGCATCCCGACGATATGATATGTAAGAGTTTTAATATGAAATAAAAAATATCTTAACGTAATGGATACCTAAGACATTTATAGATACGTAGTAAAACCGAGAATTATAATTAGTTAAACGGCAAATTGATCGTAAACGTTCTTAGGGATAAATGTAACTGCTTTCTAACTTATTTCACTTAAGTTACTGAAAGTATTATTACGAATCGTAAAATTGTCCCAATATTTATTATCATTATAATAATAATAAATCTTTTTGTCTAAAATTTACAATGACAAAAATGTGAAGTCCCTGACTTCCGAGCCAGGTTTACACCTGTGTTACAGAACCTTAAGCACCAAATTTAATATAATCAATTTTTGTGGGGATCCTTATGCTAATAATAAGACGCAAACTTTGAATATTTTCTTTCATTTTTTTTTCAATTTTTAACCATTTATATTTCTGCGACCAAAAACATCAGAGATGCATAATGTTGTTTTCGGTAATGCTAGTTTTGTTCGAATGCAATTATTTAAATTACTAATATGTGAATATGTTATGATATTAAGCAAAATTCAATTTTAGTACAAAGAATACGGTGCTTTGTGATGTTCGATACTTATGTTAGAAAAATAACATTTCAGTATCATCAGGTCACATTGATTTTAAGGTTGAAATAAATAACATTAAATAAATAAAACTCGTTTATATTTAATATATTAAATACTTCTATGCAAACGGAATATATATTTTACTTGATTCGTAACCAGTCTTAATTGTCAATTAAGCTTAGATTGCGGGAACATTGTACCCGCATCAGTCACGTGCCGTCATGCGGGCGCGTTTCGTTTCACGCAGATTGGCGCGTGTTATCAACCCCATGCCGCCATTACAAGTACCCCCATCGCTCTAGATTTATTTAAGTCCTGATTGCTTTTCATTTACCGTTATTATTCATTTACATTCAAAGGTTGTTAATAAATTCATTTGAAAACGATTAAAAACTTACAAGGTTATTGTAAAATATTTTGTTTCAGAGTTAAAAACGTGAAATAATCTTGAACATAAGAAAGAGTCTTACTTAAGAGTCCCTTTTCCATATTCTATCATATTTTTTCATATTAGCTTATTCGTACAGAAATACAGTCAAATAAATGTCAGTAATTCAAAAGACACGAAATATAGTTATTTTGATTAGACATTCAGTAAATATTTAAAAACATTTTTTTTATATTCGACATAAAATATCGTTTGCAGTAAGACTGTAAGTGAATGAAATCGATTGATCGAAACAGAACAGTTTCTTACGCGTTCATTGACCCTTTGTTTTCCACTTTGATCAGTTTTGGCATGCCCGATTTCTTATTCTGACAATGCCACACCGAGAAAGATGATATTTTAATAGATTAAAATTTATATTACACCGGTTGTATTCTACAGCCAAAAGGTGGTGGCATTAATGAGTTTGTTACAGTCCTCTGTAAGTAAAATTTAATAAAACTGTTTCGACATTAACTAACATAACCCAAACTATTGAATGCGAAGAATAAACAAAAAGAGCACACTTTGATTTAAAAAAAAATGATAAGTAGATAGCTAAATTTTAAAATTATAAATCACAATAGGTCATTCAACAAATATAAATCACATTAATTACATAGTTGATTAATGAAATGTTGTTTATTGTTTATAAAATACTAAATATTTATTTTTAGAAAACACTAAAATTTTCCCGCGATCTGTAATGAGCCTAAGGCGGGAAATGTCAAATTATTGACGCGTTCAGAAACGAACCGGCCGACCAGAACATGACGAATTATGAGCGCACTCGAAAGCCGGTCTCGTAATTATTGTGGACAAGGCACTTTTTGCCCCTGACAAATAGTAGGAGCGTGGAATGACTCTGGAGCTTTGTGCCGCTACTAATGACACTCGTGAAGAAGCGAGCTCTAATATTAACTATTTCTTTTGTGAGATGACCAGACGTGGTTTTGCTTCGTTCGTGTCTTGCATGAGATAGGGCATCGACCTCCCTTTTATTTGTTACATTACTTAAGCGTTAATATGAATCGAATGAACGCTTGTGATGGGCTCAAATTTCTTGGCCCTGCCTGACAGCTCTCTGCCGTCACGCGAGCCACATTGTTACCGACTCAAAATTATTATTTTTAAAAATTTTATCCTGTATTAATAGTTTATTAAACAAACACAAACATTTGGTCATAAAAAACATTGACGCAATGATCAATACCGATCACAAAAGTTCCTTGACATAGATAACAGTAATTAGACGGTTACTGTCTTGTTGAATAGGTTATTTTTGTGAACGTAAAAGTCACAAAACTGTAAAATGAAACCAAGAAAATAGAAAACGGTGAAAGTGGAAGTAACGTGAATGAGATTATCGCTTGGCAATATCTATCATTGGCCTATATATTGTGTATGTGTAGATATTTAACTCTAAGTAAATTACTCATTTTTTTAAATATGAATAGTTATTTCTACATTGGATTTGAAGATTAATTCATGACTAATAAATTTCAATTATACTAGCCTCAATAATGATACGATATAATAATGTAATGGTAAAAAGATTTTTTTACTGTCATTCTTTACTAATTAAGAATGTTTTAAATCAATGTGTGAAAACAATATTTTCGGCCAAGTCATCATACACTCTCAAACACGAACGTAAATCATCTGTAGAGGTAAGCAACGGATTGCGCAAAAACAGAAGCATCCACTCATTACTCAACTTACCGTATCCGATTGAGTCATGAATCTTTGATTCCAGTATTTGAGTGTTTTGGTCCTCTAATATTTTGTGCAATATGATGCTTCTTTGTTTTTGATAAAAATAAATAAAAAAAAACATTTAAAATATGGCAATGCTTTCTGTTGTTTTGAAAATTGTGAGGTTAATTAAAATTTAATTTAATTTTAAAGCAGTGAACATTGTCACATTCTAACCGTAAAAAGAAATAGAAAACAATAACATAAAACACCTTGTACGAATACGATAAATACGAATACATTTAAATTCAATTTCGATTCGAAGAATATAGATGGCAATTAACATCATCACAAAGAAAGTAGTTTGAAAGCACTGCAGATTAAATTTCGATAGGATTCCTGTAGATGGTATAAATTCGTGTTCATATCTATATATTAACTATGATATTAGTAGTTGAATATCAAGAAAATCAGGATTACTGTATTACGCTCAGATTTCCAAATGTACATGTAAAATTTATGGGATCAAAATAAATTTCAAAAATAATTTTTGAATATAAATATATTGATAAATACTATTTCAAGTTTATATCTACACTCTGTATAAATGTTTATGTTAATATGCCAGTGTGTGCACATACAATAAAAATACAATTTGTTTAATCCATCTAACAAACCCCACAACTACTATAATACTTCAACAATGAGAATTCATTACGGAAAGAAAATAACGGTGTACTACGCGCAGGTTATAGTCCAAAGAGAAATTGTATTATGCAAGTGAATGAAAATTTCTAAAATAAAAGTTTGTAACTCAAACTGGATTGAATATTTCGACGGACATCAAGCGTGAAATTAGGAACGACCGTAAGACTGTATTGGATGTTGTGGTTTTTTTTTTATATTGTGCGTTAGATGGGGCACTTTTGAGTTACGTACACTCGCAGTGTACTAATGTGAGAGCGTCGAACAAGATTTATATTCTTTTTAATCTTTTGTCACCGATTTATTTTTATGTTACGGTCAATGTATGATGATTATACGTTATGGATGTCGTATTATTTGATACCTCAACCTAGATATAAAATATGCTTGGTGCACCAGCTCCACCCTCACAAGGGATCCCGCAAGGGTCAACGCTTTCAGGACTACGGTAGTGTGCGAAAGAATTTCCGTAGTAACGACTAAGGGCGTTAAAAGGAACACCGTGGGATTTTAGTCGGTAAGAATCCGACAAAACCCTTTCGTTACATTTAATAGCGCGAGGGTATCCTATGGAAGATTTACACACGAAAAAAGGTATAAAATATGGTTGTACTCCATGCTATAAGTTAAGAAAAAAATAACGAGTAATGCCTGTAATAAATATTGGAAACATTAGCTTTATTAATGTTACATTTTTTTAAAAACTTTATTCAGCGATCGAAATTAGCACTGCAATTGAGAAAATAATTTTAATCAACTATTGAAATGAGTAGTAGATGCTTAGTCCGGGTTGTATGTAGTATATAAAACAACGAAATGTTTATATTAGCTTGCGAATCTCTGGCTCCATGGGCCTGTTACCGATGAAGCTGTAAAAGTAGTCAAAAACTCTAACAGCAACAACATCAATCTAAAAAAAATAAAGTTTAAAAATTTAACAACTTAAACTAGAAACTTAATGTATAAGTATGAAATAATGGTGCAGTAGCACGTAAATGCGTACTGCATAATCATTAAGGGTCTTCTTTTTCAAATGTCGATGTTATTTATCAAAACAACTTTTTTGCCTCCCCTTTCAGATTACTAGTATAGTGATTATAATCTAGTGAAATAATGAATATTAAAAGACCAGTTTAAATAAAAAAAATGGGTAAGCGAATCTTTTGTTCGCAATCTATACCGACAAGTTCATTAAGTTGAACGGCCCTAACAACAAGCGTTTCGCCACCTGAGCCAATTTTATAAATATCACGTTAATTTTTCCGCGAATCCTGGCCGCAACATGAGAAGCAGTACCGGTGGTCACGGCCGAAGTTGCATTTTTAATCTGTACTTTACCGCCTGATAAGTTGGTTACCCATATATAAAAAGAAAAGTTAAAATAAATTGTTTTCAATGTTTTTGTTAATTCGTCTACATTTAATTTATTTAAACATTATAGAATCTACAAAAAGTAATTGTCGGACTTAGTGCCTTATAGTTCTTTTAACCAGATAACTCTTGGTAATAGTGATAAAGTGAATCTAGGTACAAAAGAAAAGTAAAAGTAAAGTAACTGAAAAAGCTATTAAAATCAATGATCATATTAATTGAATACTAATAATATCTAATGGTATAAAATTGATCATATAACGCAGAGAAAATAAATACTTTTAATTAAAGGTATAATCGGCTAAGAATATTTAATAATCGATTTTATAATTTTTTTTAATCTCTTCCTTAGTTACCTTTTCGACTAGCGGATCACGTAATATACCCTTCGTAAAACCCAACATCTGTACAAAACGTCAAAATTTTTCTCCGGTATGTGTACGCGAAATGTTATTATTATTATCAATATATGTTATTATCAACCAATATAACATTTTTTAAGCTACAATTAAACAACTACGTTGATTCAAAGCTAATAGCTGAAAGTACATATAATGCTATTTAAGCTATAAAGACTTAAAGATAGAAGAAAAAAAATCTTAACCAAAATTGTATAAAGTCAAAGTTCCTCTTATGAGAATCCAGATTTGACCGACGAAACTTGAAGTATATAAAACATTAAGTCCTAATGCATAATTCTAAATCTTCGTACATATCGTACATCTTTATCGTTGCAAATGAAACCGGTTTGTTGCTAGCCTAAGCAAGTCTTAATAATAATTTGAGACACGTTTATAGAGATATAATGATATATAAAAGATCGTTATTGATCTTTAAATCTTAACAATTAGTGAGTTTATTGTTTTAAAATACCATTGTTTTTACTGCTGTTTTTGTTGTTGGCTTTTAAAAGAATTTTGTTTGTGTCATTGCTAGAGTGGAAGTTAGACAATTTTATGCTTAATAACAGACTTATTGCGACACGCACATTACAGTTTTCATGACATATGTGGTTCGAACAATCCTCAATGTACGTAATTTAGGTAACAAGTGAACTATGCGAGAGCTTGCCTCTGGTATTAGGAAACATTGTCGGTTTACTAGAATAACAACAAATTTCGTAAAGGAGCTTTTTACAGTAACTTCTTTTTAGTTAATTATTTTTTCAACTTGTACTATCTATAAATCACACATCGTTCCGAAGCACTTTAATTTAATGTAACAGAAATAATAAATGGGAGAGACTTATTAACAAAATACCACGTCTTAATGATAAATAGACAAGGTATTACTTAAAGATAATAAGTATTTCACACTGTCGTGTTTGTATGTATATATTAAATGCCTAAATATTTTTTAAACTGTTAAAATCGATCATGAAACAACTGAACGGAAACTAACATTAATAATACCAAATTATAACCTTGGGTGGGTTTTAGCAACGAGATATTACATATGGTCATACATACTTATATAGGATTTATTTTGTTAAAACAAACGGACATTTCAGTGATTAATAAATGCATGCTGTTACCTTTGAATGTTGAATTAACAATACGCCCTTTAAAGGTCTTTGTTTTCCGTGACCTTAGTAATATTGTTTAGCAATAGGTTAAAATCTGCATGTAGAAATCATCAATAAAAATTCATTGAATAAATTATTTGGGAAAAAATTGGATAACATAAAATTGAATTTTTCTTAAAATATATTTAATTAGAACGAAGTAAATAGAAGGAAGGAAAATAAGAAGTAAAGAAGTTTTTCCTCTTAAAAATAACATTGTAAACGATGTGCCTATGCCAAATATGAGATTTCTTACCGTGCTGTGAAATATATTCTACTTACCAAATATCCTATTTGAGATTTTTTTATTGTATTTTTTAATGTATTGTAATTAATTTAATATTCTAAATTACAAAATCTAAAAAAAAATTGTGTACTTGGACTGAAATAGTTCAGTAATAAAACTATAAATCATTTATTTTTGTCAGTGATGAAATAACGAGCACGCAAGCTCTATTTAAATGTTGGCGCCAAATACGAGCGCGACGACGGACCGGATCTATGAGCTTGTATTAGTCAATCGTTTTGTTAATAACTACACAGCGGGTGATCGGCCATTTAATTTCATCGGATAGTTAAATTACCACTACTGACGAAAAGTGACAATATAGGGCTATAAAACACTAATAGTATATATTTATAATTATATTCTCACTAGACAATTTCTTTGTGGATACAATTTCATAAATTACCGGTTATATTACTTTATTAGAGGAAAATTATTATAATATATTTAAAACTCACAGAAAAAAATTGTAGTTTTACAATCAATTGTAAAATTTTGAATGCTTATGAAACTTAATTTTCATTCTATGCGGTTTGCCACTGTTTTTTTTTTGTCGTCCCTTTTGTGGGAACAGGCTAAGGTTTTTATACCATGATGCCTCGTCTTAGGATTTCCCATTGACTCAACTAGCCTAAAACTTTTTAAACAAAGCAAAGGCACTGTCACTTAATACGCTTTCAAAAATGTCGTCAATGCAAATAGCTGAAATAGTTGAAGAGGTATTTGAAGGTGACCAAGTTGTGTACGAAACATGTAAGTTGTTATTAATTACATCAGACCATGTTAAATAACTTGACGCGAATAAATAAAATCTTTATTTTTCAGAAACTTGGATTATGTTATAAAATGCAAGCAATAAAGTTTTATTTCAATTATTACTTTTAAATAATTAAAACAAAAATAAATAACAGCATCAAACTGATTGTATGAGTTAACTTAAAATCCTTGATATTTGATTATCTTATTAAAAAACTGCAGTGGGTAAGTGAATTATAATCTTACAAATACATTTACATGTACGTAATTAAAGTGATTAAAGACCTGGCTCTCTAAACAGATTATTAAGAGACGAAATAGAGCAAAAAAAACTAAATGGTTCAATATTGTTTCACAGGCTTTTTTAGTCATGTTGATGACATTTGGTAGTTGAGTTGCATAAGGAAATTACACTTAAATTAGGCAAATCAAAGGTAACGCATCAAACACACGATATTTGCAATTGGAAGCAATTTTCTTTATATTTCATATTTGTTACCAAATGCTAGTTCAACTTATTACATTATTTAAAATAAAGATGAAACTTTGCCTCATGCGATAATCATGACATTGTTGCTATAAAAAATAGAAATCTTTATGAAATAGATATTAGAAACATATAGGTAATTTTGTACCGAAAGGATATCTTTTATCTTATAACATGAATTACAACAGCTTTATATCATGCCATGTTGATAGCATCGCTTTGTTATCTGCGCCGAAAGTTCACGATCGCAAACGAAACAAGTAATACCACCAAGTGTTAGAAAGACATAAATAAAATAGTCTAGATTTTTTTTCATTTCTGTAAATAAAACTACAGCCGATTATAAGTATTAATACTTTACCTGGAAATATTTTATTCACGATACCTATTTACATTAACGTTTCTTTTGTCTATATTTTTGTAAATACAAAGTTATGACCGTTTTCAGTCAGAACGTATTGGCATTAGTATAATAAACGTACCGCGCCTACACTGTACAACTAGACGATCTTCCGCAGACCAAATTTGGAACCGAAAGCCGGTGTACCAACACGATATTATTACTTAGCTACAAATATGGTTACTATAAAATATGACGTACCTATTACATAAACCGAAACACATGTTTTTCTTTATATATTAATAACGCGATCGTCGTTAGTTTACTGTAAGCTTTTAAACTATCCAATTTATCAATAAATAAACAATAACGATTTTTGAAAAATTTAAATGAGTCAAATTAGCTAATCTAAAGGATAAAGAATAATGAAAACGAAAAATACACTTAATATTTTTTCCTTTTTATTATTTCTTCTACTTTTAGCAGTAGTTTATTTTGTGTTTTTTCTTATGTTATGTACATAATATTAAGCCCGCCTTGTTTCCGTTATAATTAACATACTTTGTATGTAATGAACCTTTTGTGCAAATATTAAGTCCGGTTCCAACTTGAATACTTGTTATTGTATGAGCAATGTAAACAATATTCAATTTAGGAATTTCTTTATTTTGTTTTTAATTTTATCTAGTTAAAACCTAAATTATAACTGAAGAAATAATTAACGTAACTTGATCTTTAAAGGCATTCGAAGCAAAGTTGTTAAGAATATTACGGATATTTTTTAAGAGAACGAAATACTAAAGCGAAATAACTTTACTAAATGTACATTTACTACATTTTCATTTATGTAAAACCTTTCGCGTTTATATCACGAGTGCAAAGGAAACACCAATTGGAGCCGGAAGGCATGGGGCGTGGTGCGATGTCGTGATCGAGGGTAACGGGTTGTATTGAACTGCTACAAATCAGTTTACCTACCTACCAATACTCCACAACTGTGTTCACAAAACTATACATTTTATTTATTATAACGTATCAAGCAATAGTAATTAGAAAATACACCATTAAGTCTCAATGTTGAAAACAATTATTGATTTCTGAATTCTCGAAATCGATTTTATTATCTCATTGCTTTACAATGCTTAAATGAAATTCCGAGGCATGACTGAAATATTGAAGTAAAGCAACGGCTTTACTTCAATATTTCAATCATGTAGTTATTTATATCAATTAACAATTACTTCATTTCTGTTTTTATAGAAAAAATTACTATATATTGAAATATAAGTAAAATAATTTCAAAAATTAATCACTATAGGAGGATACTCCTAGTGTAATTAAATTTTCTGCTATCTTTTTTCCGACAATAACAAATAAATAAATTATAGCAAGACTCAATTTTTTTTAAACTAATGATTTGTCGTCGAATTTACAACTCATATTTCCTCTGAGTAACAAGCGGCATTTAAGGCAATTCGAGTGAGCTCCTAGTACAAACCAAATCAACCGTATATTTTTTTCTTTTTTTAATTTTTTATACACGATTGATTTGTTTTACTGGGATTCAACTATGGTATCTACTAGACGGCGTTTCAACTTTTTTTTCAGCATAATGGCACAAGCGAACATGGTAAGCAATCTGTTTACAAGAGGTGCTGTAACTTTGATTATTACCTCCAGCGAATAAGATATATCATCACTATAACAATGTGCAATCTAATATAGTAATAACCAAAAGTAACGCCCCGGTGTAAATCAAGCGTTATGAACTCACGTGACAAAAGCACTTACTCCTATACGAATCGATTTAAGTTTAGCAACGCGTAATCGGCTGGCGGCGAAAGCTTTAACAGCGCCGACATTTGCGACTCGCCAACCAATCGGATCTAATGGCAGAACGTACAATTGTGAAACTATGGGAGTTAACGGTCTGTTTAACGGAATGGTTCATTCAGAGTTTGCATACAACGGTGTAATTAAGCGGTGAACGAGTGCGGAGCAACGTGGCGCGTTGCAAAACTCTTTATTAGACTACATATTTTTTTTTTTTGCACAAAACGTAGTACATTTACGTATTACTTTACTATTATACTATCACTATTAAATGGTGTATCCATAGGACGAGCCCAGACATCGTATAATACGATGTGAATTTTATATTATGAGTTCATTATGTTTATTTAGCTAGTACAGTAAACGCTGATTTTAAATAAACTTATACTAAGCTAACATAGTAATCCCGTAATTGCCTATTCTTTATTAGCTTTCGAACGATTGATACACTTTAGAAAGAAGTAAAATCAAAACCATATAAATGTAAAAGTATTTTTTTAATACAAGTACACATAATCTCTATTTCACTTTATATTAAGTGACAAGGAACTAGGAAATGATTGTTGTGCACACGTCTAGAGTTATCGAGCCTACAAATATACATTTGTATGCAAGAAAACAGTAACTAACTATTATGTTGGCAGTTGAAAATATAAGGGTTGTAATTTACCAAGCGTGTTCGATAAAACCGTCACCGTCAAACCGGGAAAGTATACACACTTCATTAGATTTTTACCATATAAAATATATCGGCTTCCTTGATTTCTTTCATATCATTTAGTGTAGAAACATTCTGTAGAAAACTAGGAGAGACTTGTATTCTGTAGTTAATGTTGTTTCTATTTATTTTTTTTAAAAATGATTACCTTATATTATACTAAACCAAACATGTAATATTTTAGGAAAAATATAGCCAGAAGATGCGACTGTCCAATCTTAAAACATTAGGTAAACATTCACATCACACAAAATATAATATGATAATTGTAAATTGTTAATGGTATTTTTTATGTGATAAAATATTTTATTTGTAATGTTATTTCGATTTCAATTTTCATTGTTTGATATTTATTTTTTTTCTTTTTGTATGCATTTATAAACAGAAAAAAAACATTTTATTATTATAATATGAGGAGGTTCGAAGTAGGATCGAACAAGCACAGCACAGAATGCTTGCGCCAAAATGGGGATACTTCTGTGTGATAGAAACCTAAACATCAAATTTTAAACTTATCTTGCGCACGCTACTATGTTTTCTCATTTCTATTTTATACTGTCGAACCTTAGACTTTAACAGATGTTATGTGAAAAAAGCTTTTAGAATTGGTGGATGTGCAGAAAAATGTTAAAAATATCCCGAAGAGAAAAAATATTGCACCAATGTATTGTTGCGACGATCGGGGAAAGAAATTCAGATAATGATGACTACCATGAAGAGAAAATTAATATGTCTTGAGCACGTAATATATAGCAATAAATATGACCTGTTTTGCTCTTGATCATCCTAGGCAAAATACAAGAAAGAAGATCTTCGGGAAGAAGAAGAACTTCTTGGATATGAAATCTACGCCGTTAATACAAAAATGCGTGCGTTTACTATTTAGAACTTCAGTGACGGGAGTTCAAATTGGTATACTTATCGCCAACCATCAGCGAAAATGACACCTAAACGAGAAGATATATTATTTTAAATGTTTATAACATAGTATGGTTGTTATTTCGATCGATTTCATTTACACATCAATCGTTGCGCGCGGCGTGCGGTGCGGTCACGGCGAGAGCGCTCGCACAATAGCCGCCCCGGTTCAAACGTTCTTGATAGTGCCTCGCGAACTTTGACCCCGGCTCAAAACCCCGTAGCTCTATCACTATTGTAATAAAACCGTATTCACTAATCAATGTAACTTTGTTTTACTCAGCAAAAAATATCCCAATTGCCAAGTTTTTGTTAAACAATAAAATTTGGAAAGTTGATTGGAGATAAAAATCATAATAATTTTATTCCACGTATATTATCATACTATTCAACGGATTCAAAAATGCAAATACTTCAATTATGTTATTTCAAATGAACCTTATTTTAAATTATGCTTATTAAATAAAGGAACATTATTGGTCTCGAAAGTTATCAGAATGTGTATCCTTTTTAATTGTACACATATTTGTAAATATAATATAATTTAATGTGTACTACTTATATATATAAACTAAGTAATGTTACAAAACATGTTTGACTGTAGGTGTTTGCAAATTTATTAAGAATATAATATTTAATAATGTAATATAAATTTATCGAGAAAAATGTTATTAATTTTAATTTTTAAACTTTTTGTACCATAAAACTACACAAAAATATAAAACATTTCAAAAATTGAGGACAAGATAGGAGAGAAGATTGTGGAACGCTAGTTGACAATGGACACTAGTCAGAAATGGACTGACCATTGCGAACTGCGTGCTGGGCGTCCACTATGATAAGAAGATAACTAATCCCATGTTAAAGAATAAAATCCAGATTGTCAATAACAATGAAAAGGATACCGTGATTAAAAGCATCAAAAGTGTTAAAAATATCAATTAAATCTAACACTGTGTGTATGTGACTCCTCCATAGCTATACATATATTTTCAGTCATCTTAAGAAAGGTTATATATAGTACTATGTCCAAGTCTAAATCCTGATAGATAGTTGAAAAATTAAAATGTGTCATGTAGCAACGTTACGCTGAAAATAATTGTTGAGGTAAAACTGCGCTTACCCACACCGCACACGGTTCCTTATAAATAAGCTCAAACTTCTTTGTTGTTACCAATTCATTAATAATTAGATATACATTGAATTATTTTTAAGCTAAACACTAGGATCACGTTAACATTTTATCTTTTATCGTTGTTTTAGAATTCTTGTAGTCTCAAAGAGTCATGAAAAATTCCATATTCGCAATTATACTAAAGAGTTTCGAAACGGCTATCTTACAGTACAGGTATTAATGAGGTTGTTTGTTTGGTGATGCTTGAATACTAGATACGTTTATTTTTATGGACATTATTTTTGAAACAGAAGATATTTTATTTTGCCTTTCTCTTCTTCGATTCAATTTTATTAAAAAGTTTTTTATTGTATACGTGAAAGATGAAACCTTTACATCACTATGCTTCTTAACAATCGGATGTATCAGACATTGTTGTTAGAGAAAACTAAAATTTTATCTTTAAGTCGGGTCCAAGTTCATTGACGGATTTCACAGCGTGTCTATACTACTCTACATCACAACAGGTACAACGTGATGTAAGTGTGAGCGTCAAAGAATCTCCCCCGATCCCGCGAGGTGAATGACTTTACCGCCATTATTACAACCGCATCATTACATAGTATACAGAACATCGCGCGCCTGCGCCATCCTTCCATGGATTAAATACTTTTTCTAGTCAAGAGCCAGTTGTTTACTTTTTAAACATAGATATTAAAGTGTCATTTCCGATGCACTGTTATTTTTACGCATGAACTTAACGTGAAAGAAATTCCGTTGTTCGTAAGTGGAATTTTTAACATTGAATAAAATCATAAAAGCTTAAAACAATGAACGCATAAAATCTGAAGTACTATAAGAATTTAATTTTTTTTAAATGATTTATAAAGAAAAAATAAACAGAAAATATTTTATCTCAAATAGCGAACGGTGAAAAAGATATTGTTAGCTAATAGGAAACTATAATTATTGCAATAAGCTGAACGGAGATGGATTACTAAGGTACCCTTACAAAGTAATAAATAATCCCTTCTTTATTTTTAATCTATGCATGACGACATCAGAAACATTTTTTACTAAAAATTATGTCGTTTTATCAATTCATACACAAAATTTTTTTACTCGTTTGTTACAACTGAAAAAAATAATTTGGTAAATGAAATTGACTGAAGAATGGTTTACAAATTATTATCTGTATAATGTGTTTCTTCGAGTCCCAGTAAACTCGCTTTAATAAAAGAGAACATAAGCACAAAATATTTTGTATGATTCATAGCGACGAAACCTGAACTTTGAGTATCGGTTATTGATTTTGCTTATTTATTGCAATTTCCCAATCTCTCCCATTTCCCTCAATTTCCCGATACTAATAAGACAATGATGGGCAAAATTTACAAGACTAAGTATACTTAAATAATATTACCCCAAGCAATAGTGTAATTTACAAAGCACTCCTTACAATTTTGGTAGAGACGACACCCACACAATATAAAAAGCAAAAACTTAAGGACACAATCTAATTACGGAATTCTAGTTTAATTAGGGCCGTAAGTTTTTTTCTTCGTGAGGGTCAGAACTGTTCTAGACAAGCACGCTTCGCAATTTACGTCCTCGTTGTCACTTAATATCTGGTGAATTAAGTTTAAGTGCTAGTCCAGTCCACTGCTTGTGTCAAGAAATAGTAACGGTATTCGTGAATGATAAAAGGCCCTCATTGTCGGCGTAATATAACAAAGTAATGTGCCGATTCAAACGAACACAAAATACGTACGTACATAGTTCAATAGACGTTGGCGCGTTTATCATAAAATCTCCCCATTGTTATGGCACTTTGTACGCGTGCAATATAAAAATATATCTATTTGAATATGCGACATGTTCTAGCCGACAATCATTGTAATGCATAACTAACACTTGAAAATAAAAGATGATACGATTATTTATTTATAACTTACTGTTTCAATTAATTTTAACGGAACTCAACGGTTGTGATATGGTTTAATGTTACATTTTCGACAATCACTCTTTTAAAATGTTTAATCTTTGAGAGGCACTGATGTTCCTATTTCTCAGTCTTCATGGCCCCAATCACTCCGTTTAATTACTACTAAAAATATTACTCAATAACAAAAAATGTTTTACTGATAGTAACTGAGATGTACCCCGCTTTGTCCTGCGCGCTAGCCGTAATATTAACGTAGTACCAGAGGGAACTAATTATGTCTAACTAATTGAGTAATTTTAATATATACTGCACCTAAATAGCACAAAGTTTAATGAGGCCGTAAGTTTACACATAACTAATAAATTGGCTTACGTAGCTTTACGGTTTCAAGTAACTAAATGACATCATTACTGCAATAAAATAGTATACATGTAAATTAAACTCAATATCTATGTTCAGAAATGAACGTTTGTAAATAAAAATTCCACCTGCGAAAGAAAAGAATAGAAAACAGAAGTTCAATGAGGTTTTATACCATTAAAAGGTCACGGTCTGTTTATTTAGTTATATAGACGAAGTGTGTGAAAATATGTACTAACATATATACCAATTATAATTAATGTGTATACAAGTCCCATTGATAGAATAATTGCGTTTATAATAAAATTTATTGTGCATTATTTTATGTAAGCAGATGAAACTTAATATTAAAACTGACTGACATTAATTCATAACAACTATTTCTAAAGTTATTTGTTCCTAAAGATCAAATGAAAAATGACTATATTTCTAAGTGATGAATTTTTTTTTAAACGATTGAAATCTGCAAGACAGATTAGTACAAAAAATATCGAAATGACTTAAATACCTCTCTGACTCAGTGGTCCACGGCTTGTTTTGTAATATAGAAATCGCATGATAGTTCATTGGGTCACATGAGTAGTGTAATTTGGATAACAATATTGCTGTTTCCCGGTAATTATTTTTATGAGAGCCGGAATATTCGAGATGTATCATACTTCAGTAACAGGCCTCATTAACATCAATTGAAATTGAGGACAAATTTTAGCCTCCGCCAATTAAAAAAAATCCATTGGCAAATTAAATAATTACAACATTGTGATAATATTTGTCATGAACGAAATTATTTTAATGGATTATTAATTCATTTTCAATATTAACATGTTTTAACAACGTTAAAAATAATTTTAATGTTTGTTTGCTCGTAATTTAAGTGCAAGTTAACACACGAAGCGACATTATGCGAACCACAGAGTTAATAATATACACTGACCATATTAATTAACGCTTTTTCTCTTCTAAAACAGACTAAATTAAGAAAAGTAATTAAATGGTCAGTCGTTCTTGAAATAGATTAGCCAAACAAAATTGTCCATTAAACATTTGTACAGCATACAAATAAAGTTCGGGCTAATGCTTGTATTGACAACAATTTAACCAATATTGAAATGCTTCTATAATCATTTGTCCGCCTAAAAAAATGTCAAGCTGCAAAAAAATTAAGTACTTAGTCAACAAGATGTTACAATTGTATAAAACATATTTTACTACTTTATTCATTAATTGATAGAACATCTTGGGAGTCTCTTATGAGTCGCAAATATCATGAAATTGTATTACATAAATAAAAATATTTTTAGGTGATATCAACATTTCGAATTAAAGTTGCTTTATTTATAAAAATACATAACTACGCCGAAATATATTACGTTAATAAATGTAATAAGAGTTTACAGAATTACCACAGAACTTTGAGATTTGTATTAAAAAAAATCCTTAACATTTCGTTGACGTCGTGCCTTTGTGTTTTGATGTTTATCGGCGGCCCTAGTCAACGTTTTGAACAAGCGAGATTTGGATCAGAAGTTGTGGAATCCCAAGAAACACTTGTAATATCAGCTATCTCTTATATACTTCTGTATAAGAGCGGACTTAGAATCGTCTTAGGTATCATATATTCAAATTCCTTGTATAACAGCATTGTTAGCATGCTTGAGATACAATATAATGTATCACTTTTTTTAAAGAGTATGTAACTGTTGAATATTTTTAATCATTATATCTCTGGTTGAAAATATACAACTATGGCCGAGACATACGCAAATCTAATGCATTGAGCCTAAATCTCAATCTAAGGCTAATTTCCATCACCCGTTGAGAAACAACTCACCGATCCTCTGCCATTAAAGGCTATGATGTGTGTTATATATTTTACACATTGCTATACATGTCTTACATGTTATACATCATACGATCCTCAATCTGCGCTTAAGGTATGCTTTAGATGTTATTTATTGATTAAACTCATCCTCATCAGGAGGAGTCTACAGGGCTGTAATCCGTCACATCCTACGAGTACAACAGTTCCAGTTCACTACCCTAACAGGTGTGCTCATAGTTCCCTGAAGAGAGGCCGATTTCCGGTGAACGTGTAAAAAGGAGCAAATCTATTTAATGAGTGTACAACCAATCGCGGTGTAAATCTGTGTACGAATCCTGTTGCGAAGCGGTCTACAGGTACCGCGGAATCCTGTTGCAAAGGACAAGATCATTAAAGTAGCCTGCTATATTAGGAAATATCTTATTGTAAAGGACTTCAAAGTCGATTGTCTGCTGAAGGGAAGATGTATTTGCTTCATTAAATTTGTGGTGTAATAGCATTTTTTTTGTTGTCGGGGGGAATCTTCCAGAGATACCCTGCTTCTGAGGGAGAAATCAGGGTTATATGGGATTGTACCCACTCAAACCCCTTCGATAGTCAAACTCAGTGCGTAATGAGAGGCCCCGGGATCTTCTACGGAACGCACCGGTGTGCGGGGCAATGGCTACATCGCTTACCATTTAACATGAAAGACTATTTCAGTTGTACGATCACGTTGTGTTTAAATGGTCCTATGTTAATTGTGAGCCGACCTGGCTAGTTACTTTTGTAACATAAAGCTACCGCCACTATTACATTGCCGTTTTGAACTGCATACATACGAAGATTAGAGTATTTTGGGCGAGGACGCTTAGCCAGCTTTGTTTAGATAATAATATGAAATTTAATTCGAGTATTAACCTATAGTAGATAAAAAATAATAATTAGAGATTAACAGGAACTAATAGGAAGTCTACATAGGGCACACTGACATTAAGGTCTTAAAATTTCTTACACATTTATTAATAAAAAAAAACATATGTGCAATGATTTTTAATTGACAGCAAATAAATTCTATTACCATTATAAATTGACATACATATTTTATTAAAAATTCGAAGTATAAAATTATCCTTAAGCAAAATTATAATATATTAACTAAAATAAACATGATAATTAAATATTCAATAGTGATACATAAAATCTTTTTAGGCCATACTGTATAGAGCCAATAAACAATTCTGAGATCGTGGAATGTTTTTAATAATAAGACCAACATTAATTAATCCGTAATACAAAATATACCAACATAAATCACAGCTAGGCTACTTGAAGTATTGGAACAAACACATTAAGAGAGCAAATAACTATTAGGCGGCTGTCGTAAAGAAATCGGAATAATACATATGAAATAAATTATTTAGTTAATATCAATTGCGTTTCTTAAAAAGAATTATAGCATTGGAACCACTTTCAGCAGAAAAGTCATGGCAATACGAAAATGCGCCTTTTTTCCGATCATGATAATTAACATCTACAGGGACAGTAAATCTAAAAATTTCAACAATACCTGTTCGTTTTATTTTCAACGAAGTACAAATAGCGTAAGGTTAAGAAATATTACAATACATTATTTTAAAGATTTTCATCTATTTCTTAAAGGCATTTATATTTAAATGCAAAAGCTCTTGAAACATAACTTCTTACTTAAAATACCAATTGTATTTATGTAATACATATTTTCGAAAACTCAACAATTTTTACTGATTCAATGATACATAGATATGTCGAAGTATATACTATTCATATAATCTAAAAACTTTAAATCACTATAAATAAATTAGGATGATTAAATAAAATAACAAACGTTACTAACATTTATAAAACGAAGTAAAAATCTTTTTAACCTTAATGCTTAATTTTTTTTATTAATCTACAGATTTCAAATATTAAAAATGATATAATAAACGAGTAATAAATAGGTTCATTACATTGTAAAGCTTCTAGCGTAATATTAGAGTCTACGTTGAATTATGAATTGATGCTTCATTTACGACATTTCATTGACAACATTTGTAAGATGTTTATACGTTAATTTCTAGTCTTTATAGTGTTTGGAAGTATTTAAACAAAGTAACAAAAACACCATTAAACAATAATCTCATAACAAAAATTACTAATTAAGTTTTCCAAATACATATAGCTATATCTAAATTTAAAGTGATTTTTTGTTTAATAATTCGAAATAGTAACTGAAAATGGTAAAATAAAAAAAATATATAAAGCGACCTACACTTATTGCCGACCTTGTGAACTATAATTTTATTTAGTCGCCATTATCATTGTAATATATCCTACATGTTACATGCATAAACTACTTCCTTTGATCACACTGTAAAACGAGTTCGTCTATAAATCAGGTAATAGACATTTATATGATAAAATAACTAACAGAACCCAGAATATATCAGACGAAAACATATCCTATGAGTCATTAAAAATTTTCATTTCGTTTACGTAGCACCTAACTCGCAGAAAAATATGAATGCCAATCAATGAAAGAGATTATTTTATAATAATAACACGAATTCTTAAGACCAATTTACTAATTAAGTTGTAAGGAGTAATACTTTAATAAAGATGCTAAATTTTAAATAAGAATTTAGGCCTCTATATATTCACTATTATCCTTTCTAAAAAATAAGAATTAGGGTTTTTTAGTCTCTTAAATACGTTACAGAACCTTACTTAGTAAATATAAGGCGTCGAAAGATCATCTAAAAAAATCTAGGCGAATTTAAAGATACTTTAGTTTCTTTTATACATTGGATTTGCACAAATTTTATTCGTTTATTATAAATTCGTATCCACAAAGTTATTTGAGTTTTAATTTTTAAACAGTATATTGAAATAACCAAATTTTAAATTTTCGGTCATTGTTTTTTATGGCCAGAATTGTCATCAAATTACAGTTGGAAAATATTATATTAAGGTGCACTATCAAACTTTGATCGCTTTTAGACATACTTTGGCCCCCACAAGTAGTATTTACATGTAAATATTAAACTATGGAGAGCAGCAACGTTTATTATAAATATTATGGAGGTGGGTTGAATGCTATTAAAGATTATACTCACATGTTACCAGAAAATAACCCGGGAGGAATGTGTTACTAGGCAACCGGTTAACCAATGCTCCTTGAAGGCAGTCAAAACGTGCTACTATAGTAACGAACATAATACTTAAGTAGCCCTCTTCACTTATTAGATTATAGCTTAAGCTAAGGTACAGCTTTTTATAACTAATTATTAAATGAAAGCATTATTCATACCACTCTAACATATTGATCATTTAATTTAATCCATGTCAGTATTGCAATACACTGTAATGTGATAAGTTCACTTAGACTATTACTTATGTAATGAACTTATTGAATAGGTATGATAAAATTAGACATTTATATTCATCAAAACCATGTAACGAAAACTATTCTTTTTTTTTTTCCAAAGAATTTATTTTGTAACTCTTAAATAATGAAAGGTATACATTTTATTTTAAAACTAACCTAAAAAGTGTCTTTAAAGAAATTAAAAATCTTCATTCTTTTTTTTAATTTTAGATTTGTTTAATTTAATAACTATATAGTATTGTGGCAGTAATAATTGTCTTTATCTTTATCGGTGACTGATTTGGGGCAAGATATTGCTTTGTAGTTTTATAATTACACAAAAGTAAAATATTTCAATGTTGTAAACAACATAAACCTTGATTTACATTCAAGCTTCTTTTGCTATGTAACAATTTTTTTCACTAAATATTAAAGAAACGATGTGATCATGTATGTCTAAACTGTAACCTGAACCATTGTGTATAATTGTCCTTATGTACAAAAACAGATTTAGTTAAGGTTTGCTTGTGTACTGTAGGCTAGCGCTTGACTTCATGCTCACATCATTTTAGATGACCAAGATAGATGGTAAAGCATACTTGCCTATAATAGTCCAGCTCTCAGATGTACGACTGCTAAAACAGCAATGTCAAAGCGGTAGAATGACAATGATAATTTTGTTTTTATATATTGACAGCGACATTTACTTTCTCATGCATCTATAATTGATGATTCCTCCTTGCCCTTTCTTCATGTTGATATCCCTCAAAAAGTTAAAAATAATCTTGCATACACACTTATTAAGTTAACTATAGACATGAACAAAACGCGCCGAGTGGAGCTGCTCTTATGTATGAAAAGATTGTGTCGCAGTGTGTGAATGGCCGCCCGTAACTGCGTAAGCCACATACTAAACGGCGCTTTTCTCCTCGGCCTTGTAGTACTGCTGCGCCAGCTCGAACAGCTCGCGGCGCATCTGCTGCGCCTGCGCGCGTAGCTGCTGCTCCCTCCTCCGTATTGTCCTATATTGCTCCTCTCGTTGCTCCGTGCCCTGTTCTATCAGCCAGCGTAAGTATAGCTCTGTAAAATAAGAAATATACTTATTAGCTTTCAGATCTATGAGGAAGTCACAATAACTTTGCTGTGTGTAAACTTATTTTTTTTTTATATATTCATTTATACAAAAAATGTGCAAGGTTGACTTAATGTCTTTGGCATATCACCCAGTCCACCACAGGTGATGCAGAGAAATGATTAGGAAAGTGTAGTTTAAAACAAAACAATTTTTATTATAATAATATAATATTTCCTACCTCTTTAATTCATATTTGTATTTTAATAAATGTGAACAATCGACATGACAAAAAAAATTACAAGATAGTCATTTGACATCTGATTGGTACAGAAAAAATATATTAGTCAATAAATATTTTATTACTCCATCTTACCCCATAAATCAATTGTACTACGATTGTTATTAGATGAAAATCTACACGCAAAGTACGAGCTTAGTCGTGCAGTTACGTTTACGGCACTTTAATAATAATAAATGATACATCAAAAGATGACCACCGTTAAAATTTTGTTATATTTTTTCATGGATGTTTTTACAATATCTATTTAGTTAAACTAGTAACTAGAGGTCGCTACTCTATAGTTCAATCAATTTTATCCACTGATTATTTTCTAATAAATTGAAACCATATAAACATAAACCGATAAAAACCGATTCAAAGAGTTAACGTACATTATAAGTGTGTTCAATGAAAATAAATATGAAACAATACCTTCCCATACAACAAAGCTCATTGGTGCGACCGAGGGCCAGATGACATTCGGTGTTGGGTCGTACAGCGGGTTGATGTAAGTAGAGAGCTCTTCAGGCTGGTTCAACCAGGACCAGATGCTCGTGGTCTGTTCGTATACACCGCGGGACTCGCGCTCTTGGTCACTGTCGCACAGGAAAGTACCTGTAATTTTTTTATAATTAAGTATTGAGCAATAAAATCTATTTTGGGGATAAATTGGAGTATTTTGACTGCCTCCGTGTCGCAGTGGTTTGCCACTCGGCTAGTGATACAGAGGTCCCGAGTTCGATTCCCGAGACCCAAATGTAGTTGCGTCTGGAGGGTGGTACCTACAACCCTTAATGATAACCTGCCGCCAAAACAACTTTCCTGTGTTCCGGCAATCATACATGTGAAAACCAGAAAGTATTCGTGGCTAACACGGTTCAACATCTACAGCTTCATTGTCACTCAATATCAGGTGAAAATGAGGTCAAGTGTTAGCCCATAAGCGATAAAAAAAGAAACTTTCTTTTCTGAGATCCTTTTTTTATGAATAATGGTATAGAAACAGGTTGGTTTAAGCTGGCTAGAAATTAGGAAGTATAAGACAGACCCTTCGCGCTAAGGCTGCGTTCTGGACACTATTCGACTGCAAAGTTTGCATATCTGATGATAAAGTTAAAACCCCTAACTGTACAGAATGCAACAAAGCAGATGTGCAACATTTGCTGTTAGAGTGTGTCAGGAACCGAGACGAGCGGGAGGCTCTGCTTAATGACTTCGATATAAATATTATAGACGTAGGTATTATACAGTCTTATCCGATCCAACGACCGATGCGGCTAAAAGACTGTCATTTGATCACTGGCATTAAGTAGAGCTTTCGCACATTTTACAATTTTAGAATTATTTATGTTTAGATTATTATTTTATTATAAAACTGGTAAATTATTTTTGATTTTTTTTTTTGAATTGATTATTTTAGTTTTTTGATTTTATTGTATATAGAAGTTACTATGGGGACGGCATATCTTTAAGATAAAGACCCCAAATGAAATAAGGATAAAAAAAGATAGACCCACTTTTCCACGTTTATATTGATAAATGTATCGTGTTACGTACCGAATTGGCTAGCGTACGCATGCTCAAACAGCGTGATGAGAAACGACTGCCTGTACTCGAAACTGCAGGGGAACTGCTCCAGAAACTGGCGCACGCAGTCGAGGAAGAGGGGGAAAGTCGGTGCGGCGCGTGGCTGCGGCGAGCCGTAAGCGCCGCAACGTAGACGCGTGCCGAATGGATGACCACCCTGAAGCCACTCGCGCTCAACGAGAGCTTGTAACCTATGAGAAACTTTTATATTTGCGATTTTTTTATATATCGAACATGATTAACAATTTGAGCGTCACGTGGGTCACCGGTGATCGGCACCTAAGGCGGCTAACGCTCTTAAAATGCTGGTAAAATGTCAACGTGTGTCGATTTTTCATTTTTAACTACAGATATTGGATGGCGCGAATCGTTAACGTCATTTGAATATGTGGAAAGATATTAAATATATCTTATCGAACATAAAACATCACTTATCGAATAATATAAAAATTAAAACGAATATATGAAGTAAAGGTACGTGCAACGTATTAATTTTAGCAATATACACCAATTGTGTTTAATTAGATTTTTTACACTACTACTACTGTAAAAAAATATATATCGCCTGAAGTGTTTTTATACATCCTTAAAATTAAATAAATGCCATTCGTTCGCTTTCGTTTACATCAACTTCATATATGCTCTGACCAATGACAGAGGTTTTCCAATATTTCAATCTTCTCGTCTTTTAAAAAATTATATTTTGCAAGAGGAAATAATAAAGATTTTAAAGGCGTAATTATAAGTATGCACCGATTCATATATTCGAATTGGAACATTTTCGAAAACATTTACATTACATTTTTTAAAGTTTACTGCAAATTAATATTAATCAAGGAAAGGACACAATTTATATAAACGAATAACGTAAAGACAATGTAAATGAAAAACTACAAAAGCTGAGAAACATTTCCTAGAGAGAATTACACGTTATAATTGTGAAACAATGATGAGCATTACTAACCCCCTTATAGTCCTGCAGTCAGGGCTTAGTATGATCTGCACTAAAGAACAGACTAATAGCGTCGCGTCTTCACCGCGGGTTCCATGGATCAGCACCGGTTCTGCTTTCTTTTGAATAAAAACGAGTTAATTTCTTAATTACAATTTAATGATACTCGATATTATGATAAAAAATCTAGGACTCATGTAAATCAATTATTGACATACAATTTTTATATATCAATCATTGCAACAGTGCTAGATAAAATTAAATTCTCTTACATATTTTTTCCTAATACACAAGCGCTATATTCTGACAACGTAAAGCTAAAAAGATTTACTCAGCATCATGTTGACCCTTGGCCTTCAGATGAACAATGTTTTCAAATCAAATATTATTAAATAGCACGACAAAGTTCGCTGCCAGAAATACACGCTGCGGTTGCCTCCCTTGAATCATCATAACCATAATTGTACGTTAAATAAATTTAAATTAATAATAAAAACAAATCATTTCCTTAAAAATATTTCCACATATGTCATTATCTATGGCGGTCGAATTTGATATGCCTGAATTTTATATTTAGTTTTGTTGTTAACATCTTGAAAAGTATTTAAAATAGGTAAAGATTAAAAACTAAATTTAGTACTTTCAACGTCTGCCATTTTGCCGCTTTCGATGTGACATAAAAACTCCTAGCAAAATTTACATTAACTTTTACGTCACATTCGCTCAGTAAAATAAAGTCTACTAAACGTAATAAAAAAACATTAGTCATGAAAATAAATTCCGAAGTAACAAACTAAAATACGCTCATAACCATAGAGGTAGAGAAAGAAAACTCTCTACATCTATTAAAAAATAAATGTTTTTCACAATATATATGCATAATATTACTTGATGTATATGTTGAGCGACGATGCAGGCCGTATGAAGCGAGTTCCGCACCGTTTCAGGCCACCCGCACGACTCCAACTTGGAGATCCACTTGTCGCTCGATATCTCTCTATCAACACATGCTGTAATAAAAAAATATGAATAAACCCCTTTAAACTAATAATACCATACACATTATCCTGCATCAACACATTATGCATATAACTAAAAGGAATCACTGAATGTATTTCTACAATGTAAAAATAAATAAATGTAAACTTTTTATAATCAATCAATTTATTTAAAGATTACTTTAATATTTGGCTTTGATTGTTTGTTGTTATCTTTATCTTTCACTTAAACTTTTATAATTAACAAAGTTTTTTGTTATTTATTAAACATTCTATATATCAATTTTGATTTATTTTAAATAAAAACATTTTTATATGACTTTCAAAATTTTCTTTTATGTATATAAATACAATTTACTGAACCATCAATAAGCTTGGAAAAACTGTCTAGTAGCTGCTGTTGGTTGTCAACGTCATCTAGCGATCGATTGTATATCTTCCATTGGGAATAATTAGCAGCACTTTCCGATCCGCCACCTGCAGAGATGCGTTAAAACTTTGGTAAACAGTTTATTGTACAACGAAAAAGATAGATTCAATAAAATAAAAAATATTGTGTTAATTTCCGATTTCCGAAATTTAGTTTCACCACCTACAACTTCATTTTCATAAAACTATGTAAAATAGAGATCCTCAGTTAGGGCCATTGCTGGTAAAAAAAATCTAATAATTTATATTGAATCTTATCTAAAATTATACTTTAATCATGATAAAGAAAACGTAAATTCGAAGTACCACTGTAAACATTTTATGATTTCAATAGCTTTTTTTATTACTTTTACAATGATTGATTACTTTGCATTAATTTTTTTTTTAATTTTATCAATTTCAAACATGTTTTTTATAAATATACCTTTATTCTGTTGCTGTGAGATAGAGTTAGAACTCCGTAAATCGTAAATAATTCCCTTCATTCCAACATTAACCACAGAATTCAATATAGTTTCATCTGGTCTACATCTTTTATGTTTTGGTCCATACAATGGTTGACCTGCACGTAAAAGCACTGCCTGTAAAATAAGTATAATATATAAACACAATACTGTATAAAATTATAAACAGATATTAAAGTTATTTAATTTTTAAGACTTATACAAATTTATGTGAATAAAAAATTTATGAAACATTCACAATTTTAATACTTAAAAAATAATAAAACCATATACATAGATCTAATTACAACATTACTTATCAAAATAATGTTAATACTTTTATATACAATTCAACAAAAGTATTAGGTAATAAATAACATAAATGATATATTTCTATAACAAATCAATAGTTTTCAATCAAATTTGTAGGCACAATCAATTGTATAAAACATAATCATTATATCAAATGAACACAAAGTTCTTAAAATTAAAGGGCTAATTTTAAAAACAATGATTAGTTACCAATAAAAAGAGGATCTCAACTTTGTTTTTATTTATTTTTTGTCACATAAAAATTTTAGTGATCTATATTAGATAGTTCTTTTTAGTTAAAAAATTTAAATTTAATTGCAAATAATTAATATATGAAAATGTTATATCTATAGACAGTTACTTACACCATTGCTATGTCTATATGATAATACAGGAAATCGACCCCCTTGTCGAAATGTCGCAGCTGCTGCTAATGTCTCATCATCAATACACTTTGGGACCACCAAAGTTTTTGGATATCCTGGACATACTGCATAATTCTGATTAGCCCGTGAAACTCTCCACTCTTCAGAAGCCAAAACTTTCGTAAATTCACCTTCAACACTGAAATTACGAAAATAGGGTTGTTAACTACTCTAAACAACTCAGTTTTCATTATCAAATCTAACTCGTCTCCCTCATCTAGCAGTGATAAAGCTGTCACCATAATGAATGATTTCAGAAAAATTAACAAACTCCCCATGCCCTCTGTTAGGCTCTATAAAGTATAAACTTTTTTAAGGATTAGGGTATATGTTTCATCAAAATATTGTTAAACAATATTATCAATTTAACCATTACATATCCATAAATAAATTTAAATATTTTGTAAAAAGCATACTGTTGATGATTATCTAAATAATGATGATGTTTGGAAATTTTTTTTTTTAATGGTGCACTCTGTGCTTTATATATGATCACAAAAAGAAATACAAATCCCCCCAAGTTTCTTGCCAGTTCTTTATAGAAGTGTACACTGCTAACGGATTAGTTAAATCTTTGATGATTAAAAGTGATTGTACAGAGTCTAGTTAATAAAGAAAAATTAAGTTAAAATGACACTAAATATATCATATGTAGTTACAATTTATGAATACATAAGCAATATTCACCAATGAAAACAAGTAATACTATTAAATACTATTGAAAATTAGTACCTGTATAAAGTGTAGCCATTTTCAACAATTGGATGCATATGTCTATAAAAAAATGGGTAGAACAGGCTAGGGTCTTGAAGACTAGACAAGTTCTCTAAAGTCTGGGCAACTTGATTTAGCTCGACTGTAGTACTAATATCCAATTGAAAAATTCTTAAATCTTTACATTTCAAGAATAAGGAGCCACCTTGTGCCACTCCATTTATTGGTTTATTTTCCTTTTTTTCTATACTGTCAATATTCTTGTGTAAAAGCTTAAAAAATAGTAACAAATTTTATTTAATCTTCTTAATAATTTTATTTAAGATTTGTTTTTATTAAATAATTTAATTTTCTTTAATGTAACTAAAGCTAACATTGAGTTTGTAGATTCTGCATACACATCCTCCATCCCTAATTATCCTAAGTACTTAAAGATCGTAAATAAGCACTGTCAATTTCGGCATATAAATATAGTCCACGCACTCATTATAATTTTGATACAATAAAGAGTATTCCAATAAAATAATTTTTCATTTATTCAGCAAAGAATACAACTAAAATTTACCCATAATTCGCGAACGCCTTCTTTTCTTGAACTTAAAATCAGATGATGTCCTGTAATACAAACTGTGCCGTCTACATTATCATGATGTGGGTATTTTAATATAACTCCATCTAGTTTATTGATAAGGATAAGCTCAATAAATTCCATCTGATAAGATTAAAAAAAAACCAACAATTATTACATAAAGATTTTATTGAAACAAACTACCGAAAATGTAGTCTACATACAATTCATTATCAATTTAATCAATTGACAGATGTCAAATTATTTAGCTGTATGTCAATGTCAAAGTTGCAGCATTTCGAAAGATCGTCAAAAATCTATTTCCTCATAAATGGCGCTAGTGCATTTTTGTGTTCCTTGTCATTATTCATATTCAAAAAATAGTCATAATCCAAAAAAACATATAATTGTCCTGCACATGAATAATTACAGTTTAAAAATAAATTTAAAAAAGTGCATCCATGAGCAGAACATTCACTAACTAATAAATGATATTAAGATTCAAAATCTTTTTGTAACTGAAAAAAAAACACATTTTTCCATGCCGGTAATCAAATTAAAGTTAATAAAAAATACAGGCCTTTGCATAAATTTCATTAGTATAATGAACATCTTTCAATTCAATATATATTTGTAATATAAAAAAAATTATAAACAATAAATTCGATTAAATACTTATATCATAAATATTTTAAGATCATAAAAACTTAACAGTTATGAGTAATTATATTCCTGCAAATTATGTAGTAAATATTTTTTTTTTACATAAAATTATTGAGAAGTTTATGCAAAAACTTCACACTTGTTTAAATATAGAAAAGGATGTCTAATATGATATTTTGACAATAATATGAACTGATTAGGATAGCACGATACTTAAGTCTGAAAATTAGAAAGAGAGATCAAAATTTATAAGTGAGAGGTAATGTAAAAACAGGACCATCCACAAACTCCTTTAACCAATCAAATAGTGAAGAACGATCTACGACTATTACATACGTACAGAGAATAGTTGTGCTTTGGCAATGTGTTAATTTCATTGAACATTTTAATAATATTTCAACTATATGTATTTATGTGTTTGGCACAACCGATCTGATACAAATAACTTTGTTATTTGTATCCACTTAGGCACATATAACCTTATTCGTTTATATATATACTGTTCGTAACATAACAGTAAAACTAAACGTCGGGTAAGTTTCTGTATGTATTTGTATGATTGTATTAAAAGTTGATATATGGCAAGATTTGGGTAATGACCGCTCGTCATAATATTAGGGCACTTGTAAACTTTCATCCTTTGAATCCATTATTGAGGTAATGATAAAAAAGTCATAAAATTGTATATTTATCACAGATGATGGACGACTCAGAAGCTCAAATGGAGACGGACGTATCCTCAACAACAACAGACATGCCAGAAATACAAGAAATCACAAGATGTAATGATAACATTGAAACAATAATTGTTGTAGAGACAATTAAAGATGAAGAAACATTTTGTAGCATTGAGAATGACTTAAATTCAGACCAGAATGTTGCAAATTTAGTTGTTCAAGCAATAAAAACATCAGAGGAAATTGCAGATATTGAAAAACCAACACAAACAGAGGATCCTTCATTACATGAAGAGAATCTGTCATCACAGACTTTAGTTTCAGTCTCTCCACAGAAAGATGAACAGACTGATACAGTCATGAAGCACGAGGATGCCTCCCCTGTAATCACAAAAGTCACTCCAACACAATCAGAGCAAACATTAACACAAACTATAAAAGTGTCACCAATTAAAACAGTATCTTCTTCATTGCAAGTAGTTGCAGATTCCTCTTCTAAATTGTCTCATAATATACAGGATATAACCAATGATAGCATGGAAAATACTTTTCAATCAGAGCAATATGAATCGAAATCTGATCATCAATATGCTGCTAAAAATCGTCCTGTGCCAATGGAGGTATCTAACCAATCTACAATTGAGGTCATAGATACTAATTCTATGACTAATGATTTACCAAACACTAATGATAATAATAGAGACATTAATAAGCCAATACATAAAGATGTCAAGACTCTTGAAAGTTCTTTACCTCTAGATACAAAACAAAAAGAAATATCAAATGATTCACAGATTGAAGTAAGCCCTGAAGTGACAGAAAAAGAACATTGCAAAAGTATCAGTAGAGAACTAAAATCTCTCATAAATTCTGCTAAAGAATCTAAGATAATAAGTGAGTGTACTCAATTGACAAGCAAAACAAGGAAATCTAGAGCAGCATTAGACAATCTAAATACAAGTTTAACTTCTCTTGTGGAAGCAGAAAAGATACATGGTATCAGGCGCAGTAGTAATAACTCTCAGAAGAGTAATTGTAGTGAGAAATCTGATAAAACTACAATGAAAAGGTCCATGCGTTCACAAAACCCTGAATTTGTATATAAAGTTAAACAATTCTTGAATTCAGTGACAGGTAGAGTTCAAAAAAATGATTCTGAGTCAATTGCATCTGATGAGGAAATTGAGGAGAGTAAAAGTAAAGACATCATTGCAACAAGTACACCAAAAAAGAAGAAACTCATGAATTATGAAGTAAGTAGTAAAATACTAACCTGGCAACTAAGACATCACTATTTTAAAATGAATTAAATAAATTTCAGCTACTGTTATATAATAGAACTAAGATTGTTGTAATGTACCTTAAAAAAATTTAATTTTTAATTTATTAATGTTTTAAACTATAGGCTGAAGATAAAAAAAACAAACTACGAACTGATTTATTTTGCTGGCGTTGTCATTGGGCAGTTGAACAGGCTGCAAATGAGAAAACACATCATCCAATGCAATGCACAGTGTGCCCTAGAGCATTTCATTTTAAATGTCTATCTGGAACAGAGCGTGCAAAAATATCTAGTGATAAGAAGTGGGTTTGTCCAGAATGCCTCTCAATATTACATGCTGAAAGCTCAGAAAGGAGGTAATTTTTGTGTTATTTTAATGTTAACAACTATGAAAATGTATATTTATGATAGTAATGAATTGTTTCTCTAAAAAAAACCGTTATATATAAGTATGTGATTGATATGCTAAAAAAATGAGGTTATCATATGCATGAGTTTTATAAAGTTACACTGTTATGTTGCTTTGTTTATTGACCATGCCCTGACCTGTAACTAAGATTATTAATTTCTTAAGCAGGTTGTGATTTAAGAAAATTGTATTGTTAATTAATTATAGATATTAACTATGGTGAAATGCAGAAACATTTTAGGCCTAATTAAAATTCAATTAACTTCAGTATACTTTTTTTACTTTTAAATTGATTATTCTATTAATATCATGTTTCGTTTACTGTATATTATGCATTCACATAGCTTGCACAAATTTATCCTTTCAGATCTCCTGCAATGAAAAAAATATCTCTCGGTTTACTGTGTGAATTACTTAAGTATGCATTGGAGCGGATGATGGATCTCAATGGGGTAATGTTTTTATATTGTATTTATAATAATAAAAAAATGTAATAAAAAAATTGTTGAGACCTTTGTTAGAGATTAAAATCTATTATTCAATGTTTTTTTTATGTTTAATATTATAAAATATAATTATAATCTAAACTATTATAAACTTATCTTCCTTAAGTATAAAGCTTTTCCCCGTTTTATTCGTTTATGTTAGTCTCGATTTTTTTTACATTATAAAAGTAATTGCTTTGGATCACATTATAATATAACTTGTAAACAAATAATACTAATGTAATGTCATTAGTATTAAGGGTATTTTTATAATAAATATACTAAATACAGCTAACATATTTTAGGATTTTTTAGACTTTACAAAGATATCGGCTTATTATACTTAAGATTTATATTCATCTATTTTAAGCAATAATCTTATTTTGTTGTAAAATGCAGCTAAAATGATTCTTTCCTTATTGGCGAAATTTTTATTTGCATTAATAGGGAATTGAGATATAGATAATTAAGAATAAATATCGCCAAAGTAATGTTCTGTGTTATACTCTGCTCCGAAATTGATATTTATATACAATTTCACAAATTCTCTCTTTGCCTTCATACTAAGTAACATAGCTGCTAGGTAGCCCACGCTCCGTAAGCGTCTCTCGGTGAAATGACCTTGTTACTTTATCTACGTAGTACAGTCCCCGACGCGTGACGCCGATATCTTCCGTCCCGCTCTGTCGGCGTATAATCAATACTCTGGCTTTTATACTCTTTCTCGCTCTATACTAATAATAAAACATCGTATAATGTGCCTGTTTGCTCCGGCTTGTGTGCTGCATATTTTTCGAATCGTCGCGTCAATATACGTATCTATAACAGCGTATATTTAAACGGTTACACAGCTAAATGATAGTTTTGCTTACTTTTTATTCTTGTTTTTCTACGCTATTAATAGAAAGTTAAAGCAATTTCGTTAACATAAATATGTTTTTAGTAAATAATTTCTTAATGACTATTGATAACAACTTCTGTTGGATTATAAAACAATATAAATATTGTTATTTTTATTTATTAGTAATTTTTTAAGAAAGTAGGGATTTGTTTACTATTTTTATTGAATATTGTCAATGTTCTTAAAATTATGTGAAAATATGAAATGTATGGAAGGTTCTTGCCTTTTATGCAAATTATAACGGTGTGGTTTAGTAATGAGGTCCGATATTTATTTAGAATAAGAAATGATTGGGACTTTTCTTATTGAAAAAAATATCTTTACTCTTTTGTTGACTTTATTCTTTCGATATTAGTCCACATTAGTCCATTGATGGCCAGTTTTGGTTTACACACAAGTGGTCACTCTTTCTGTCAGTAAATATTTTTACTAATTCTATTTAGTTTCGTTGTTGGAGTTAATGATTTTGAAGAAATTGCTAATTAATTAATATTCGATAATATATGTAGGTACTTCCAGAAATCCGTGAGGCTTTTTTTTCTTCATTGCATATGTAGGGCTTTACGCAGTATTAAAAACGATGACTTTGTAATGGAATTAATGTTTACCTAGTTTTATTAATCATCACTTGGCTCTCCATCACATCACTTTGAATTGTATTTTAATTACTCGCATATCACTTGCATATTTTTAAGTTCGTAATTGCAAGTTCTGAGTTCCCACAAATTCACAACTTCAACATTAACTAACAAAAAAAATGGCCATCAATTGTTACGACTTACGCGGAGATTAATAACTTGTTAATTTTAATCAGTTGCATATTTTTTTATAAACATTGTACAGACGAAAACGACATTCATCTCTCGTCAAATATAGCGAGAATGCTTACATTACTCCCCATAAGCCACTCTTTAGATTTGAGATGCGGCTATAATAAGCCCTGCTGTCGACTTTTCTTGTAGCAAGGAATGTTTTCTGTAAAAGTCTAATGGGAATTTTATTTATTAACGGAAAATATTGATAATACCGCCTATTGACGTATGTGAACCGGAGTGTTATTGGCAAAGACGCTTCACCGTCTACGGTGGTATTACTGTCATTTAACGTCATCAGAAATTCGAGACAATATTTATTTCTTTTTTTTATTTGTCTATTATACTTGCAGATACAAGGGTTAGCCCAATGTTGTTTAAAAAAAAACATGTCAATGAAATATTATTAAACCATTAGTAGTTCTTGTCTAGTAAAGATTTTTTTCGAATTTATTCGCCGATGCTTAGAACGAAAAATAATACGTGGTTGACAAACTATACATTTTGTTGTATTTGCGTGTACTTTCACTTTATTTGGTTTTGGTTTTCACCTTATTTGGTTCATGTTCTAAAAAGATATATCAATCATCAATCAAAATATGCTGACTTTTTCGGTTGAACAAAGTTAGTAACTATTTAATAAATTAATTTTAACATGATTAAATTGTTAATGTAGCAAAACATAATAAATAGTATGGTAAGTGTTGTACCACGTTACCAGTATTTTATTATTTCAGCTGTCTTAGGTTCATCACATTTAGCATTATTCATACTTTTACCGGGAATCGTCACATATTTAACACGATTAGAAACTTATGGTAGGTGTAACTCTATCTGTATCGCTAAAAGAGTCAAATATGAGAAAAGAATATAGTTATTGAAAATGATAAAATAATAAAACTATAAATTACTTTGTTAATGTCAGCTTCTTTTAATAGCAACTATTATGACTATAGGATGAAAAAACTAAATCACAATATCGATGCATTTCGCCACTACAAGTAGCATCTTCAGAATATATGCGTTCGACAACACGTGTTGCACAGTTCGACATCGTCGTATTTGCGATTAAAGAAAGCGGAAATTAGCAAAATATTTTTTTGTTTATTTAATCCATAGAATTCCGTAAAGTAAAGCTTGGATCAATAAATTATTTAAAAATAAAACCTTTGTTAATATTCCATAGAACAATAAGTATTAGAATAACGTTACGTGCTGTAGCTATAGGTATATCCCAATCGCATCTCTTATATGGAAAGTCGACATTCACTGATCGGTTCAAACGCAAATTATAACTACGACTGCTCATATAAAAAGCATAATACGCAGCATATAAAAATAAACCATATATTTTTGTTCAAGGTGGAACCGTTCATGCAACCGGTGGACCGCACAGCGTTCCCCGATTACGACAAATATGTGGTGCACCCCATGGATTTAACTCTAATGAAGAACAACATCAGCGAAGGCCTCTACGGCAGTACAGAAGCGTTTCTTGCCGATGCACAATGGATACTACATAATAGCATAATTTTTAACACATGTAAATGAAGAAATAATTAAAACCTGTTAAATTTTGTCAACCCCGTGGGGCCCGAGCAGCGCCACTACGGCGATCGGGCGGTCTGTTGCCTATATTCGAGCAGCGCCTTTACGCCCGTGCTGTCTCGAAGTGTATCGTACCGGTACTTCAGCGGAACTCGAGACGTCTAGATGCTTCCCTGAAAAATTATCGAGTTGCTGGTTACCCCAGCGAATAAGGTTATGGGCTAGATAGGAGTAGATGTAAGAACATGTTGAGATGGCCCTTGATAATTCACCAGTAAGCTCCAAGAAATTTCAACTCTCTTACTCTACCTATGGTTGATGATGTTAAGCCCGCTGACAGACGGACGGACAACACCAGCTTTAATAGAGTCTACTTGATGTCACTGTTTGGATACGGAACCTTAAAAAGTAACTTAACTAAAATGCGTTACGATTATGTATTGTTCATTTACAGTGCAGTCGAAGCTCACCGGGGGCGCCCGTGCTCTAGTGCGTTCGTGCCGCACTGAAATGGGAGAAATAGAAGCGTGCCCTGAGTGTTACGCGGCCGCTCACGCTCGCCGCCCCACCTGGTTCACAGATGTCTGCTCCACGCCTCATATATTGCTCTGGGCTAAGCTGAAAGGTTTATTACTTTATACACCACAAGATACTTCAAACAAAAAAATACTGATGGTTAATAGGCCTAATAATTGCAATGCGGTGCTAGTTAGTTTATTTATATAGAATCATATTGCGCTCGTTGTATCGAGATGATATTAGGTCTTTTTACCGCAGTAATTTCAAAAATTACAGCCCTCCATTAATTTCGTCTGCCTCCGTGGTGTGGCCTGTGACGCAGTAGTGTGCTAGTTTTCCTTGTACCGCGGAGGGCCCGGGTTAATATCCAGATCACAGTAATAGTCTGGATAGTAGTAGGATTTCTCGAATCCGCCTAGCTAGCTACCCTTCCTAGTTATACACTTGAGAACCAGAAGTATTCTGAGCGAACACGCTCCACCACCTACGGCCTCATTTTCACTTAATAACATTAAAATCGAGAGCAAGTATTAGACCATAACCGATAAAAAGAAAAGAACATAATAATGTTTGCATACTATTACATCGCGGTGCATGTACATGCCATGGTACCTACCTGAACTATCTTTCGCAAGAGAGGCACTATCAATTAAGACATCTACCGACTTTGCAGTAGAAGTGTAGTAAACTAAGTATCAAAACAAATCCATTGCGATATTTCCAGGTTTTCCTCATTGGCCGGCCAAAGGCATGTCTGTGAACAGTAGCGGTCTGGTTGATGTGCGGTTCTTCGGCGCGCACGACCGCGCCTGGGTGCCCGCGAAAGACTGCTACCTTTACTCGGAGAAAGATCCTAACAACTTTAGAAGTAAGCGGCAGGACATATTGGATAGTATGCAGGTGTGGTAACAAATCTCATCACAATAAATTAACATTTTGTTTCTTCAAAACTATTTATTTTTCCCTTTCATTGCTATAGATGTTTATTAAAATAAATAAACTAAAACTTTTGATGTGAATTGTGGGGACAACATTACGTGAAATCGATTGAAAGATAGAAGGCAATAAGTGAAGTGCTTTTGTATTAGTTAACAGACAAAAAGTTATCAAAACGACATTGTATATCCACCTTCCAATTTCATATTGATCTTATTATTTATTCTTACAAAACTGAACTAACAAGGTTCATATGTTTTACCTTATTAATTTAAATACAAAATGAACATATTTTCTTAACAACTAAAACAAAAACAACTCGATGGGTAAAGGTATGTAGCTATATTGTGTTACGATATGAAAGCTCAAAATATGTTAAATTCTACTTCTATTTTTCAGGAGGCAGAACAGCATATACGCAACATTTCTAGGAAATATGGTAAATTTGTCTATCCGCCTTTTAAAACTCAATTTGATCCAGCAAAACTTACTGAACAATTAAAATTAATGGTATGTATCTACGTATATAATTTATAAAGTGAGATTAATTGATTTATATTATTAATCTATTTTAATTACTTTGATTACGAAAAACCCATAATTTTTTTTTTATTTATATTATTAACATGTGATGCGAGGTTGTTCCCCGCACAAGATGTGCAGACATAGTAACTTACATTTATCAAAAAATATATTCATAATTTACTTTTCAGATTCCATCTTTTGAGGGAGAAGTAAAAATGCCAACAAAAGAAAAGTCTGCCGTCACGCCACAAAATACAAAAGAGAAAAGTAGATTGAATTTAAAGAGTTCGAAAAGTTCCCTTCAAGACGGGTAAGGATTTTATTATAAATTTAATTAACATGTGTAATACAATACAATACAAATACACTTTATTATTCACTTATCATTCAGTTACAAAAAAGAAAGTATATACGGATTTTCACAACAGGTGGTCTTATCGCTAAGCAGCGATCTCTGCCAGACAACCTTTGCGTAGAAATTTAGCAAGTAAATAAAAACAGTAGGGTGCACACGAACAGTGAAAAGAAATTAGAATAAAAAGTAAATGAAATAATAATAAAAATAGAATAAAATAATGTAATATTTAAGAAATAATATTACAAGAGAATAAAAATCACTAACTTGGATGTCACGTTTTTTTACGTTTCACAATGGTGCAAATTGGATATCGTCGGGAGATGTAAGTGATTATTACGTCTGCCTGGAACTTCGAAGATTCCTAGAAAATCGAACTCATTTTGGGTGCGTCTTATGGTCCGAAAGTTATTATATTTTTTTTCTTGTTCAATCAACTCTAAATTTCAAGGACTTGTAAGTTATTGTAAATGTTATTAATATTTTAATCCTCATTGAATATAAAAATAGCCAAAATTATTGTGTGGATTTTTTACTGACCAATGTGATTATAAAGATATTTTACAAAGTATTAACATAACACAAAGAGTAAAGTTAAAATTATTATATTGATTTCAGTGATATGAGCGAAGGGGATGAGGTAATTGTGATTCCAACTAGAAAAATGGCGGATGGAGCTGAAATTGCGAAAGAAGAGGAAGATTATTCGATTAGTGAGAAGTAAGATTACATATTTATGATTGTGTTATGTTTCATATAATTTAAACATGTCTCGTTATTTCATAGGTATATACTTTTAAAATACATCAATGTACAATTCATACGTTATTATTTCTTTAGTAATGATATTTAATGGAGTTATAATTTAAAAATTCGTATAATTTTATTGAATACATTTTAATGTACTTTCTAGAAATAAGAGTATGGATATAAACGTCGATAAGCAGAAGGTAGAAACGATAAGAAAGCGACGACGTTCTGATTTAGAGGAAGCTGAGATTACTATATTAGACAGCAGTAGCAGTGCAACGCCAGAAAAACGCAAGAGGTGTGATTATGTTAACGGTGAGAGAGGTGAAAATGCAGACGAACAAAAAGTACAGGTGATAGTTTTGCAAGAAAATGTAGAGAAACCTGCTGAAAAACCAGAAACTACAGTTACAATAGATAATGAACCCTCCAGTAGTACAAATGAGAAAGAAAAGGTCGTCGAATCGGTGACACCTAAAATTCCGGCTAAATCAAAACCACCTAAGGCTAGCACACCCAAAGATAAAGAGAGTATCAGAGATAAAATTAATAATGAATGCTTTTTAACACCCGTTCAAGGAGCATCCAAATTAGATAAATCGAATACTATGGATAAGGAAGACAAACCGAAAATACCAAAGCGATGGAACTCTAAAAATAAATATTTAAATATAAATGTTCATGTGGAAAAATCAAACAGGAATGGAGAAAAAGAACGTAACATAGATGTTACAAGTGTGAAAGAAAAGAATGCTAATAATAAAAGTAAGGATAATGGTATAATGATTACTAAAAAATCTACACCTTTAAAAAGTACTATTGAGAATCAAAAATCTTTGAAAGATCGGATGAAGTTTGATGACGATACAAGCTTGGCAGTCATAGCACGTGTGACTAAAAACAGTGTTACAAACAATGGTGTCTCATGTCTGCCAACCATTAGCAGTATTAGGAGTCTATCGGAGTCCATCGTACGTCCACTTAACAACGAGTGTAGTCCTCCTAAAGCGTCTGACTCTGCAGAAGTAACTATCGAAGAATCTTCCGTATCAAGTATTTTTACACCAACGAGCACAGATAACGTACGTAATATGAAAGAAGCCGTGTCGAAACTAAGGAAGTTAAGAAATGAAGCTGACCCGCCGCCCGTCGGGCGAGTTGGTGTCCGCGCGTTCGCTAGGATGACGTCACCGGAGAACACCCCTAAAGAGAAGGAGGTTATGCAAGTAGAAATAAAGACCGAACCGATCGAGCTAGATGACGCAGAGCGTCATAATGAAAAGATGGATTTAATGAACGCGTTCAAACTTCGTCCGGTGAATTCAGTCATTAAAAATAATTTGCGTGAGGTACGAATGAACAAGGTAGTCGTTTCTCCTGTTAGTGCGCGTAAAAACGTTCAGAAACAACCAGAAATCCGTATAAAAGCAAAGAAAACCTTCCCCCAGCCTAAAAGAGTCGATGATGGAAGATCTGAGCTGAACGGGAAAAATTCAATGGTTTACATTCCGATTCAGCCACCGATGACGCAGGCTCCGATTAGAGGAGTTAGACCAGTCACTATCAACAGTCCTACTAACACAATAAACCCTAGAATGCCTGCACCAGTTATCACAACAACAGGTGAGCCCAATCACTTTTGTTTTGGGTAATTAACCCTAAACTCTTAACCTTGACTGAAATCTCACAACGGGTGCGACACTCACTATCGAAATTTTAAAATCATCTACATAATGTAATAAATTGTATCTTTGACGATTAGGCCGTAAATGGTCAACCGTGTTCGCTCAAAATAATCTGGCTCTATGTATGATTAATAGAAACATGTTATGGCGGCAGATTGATATTGTAAATGGTGACTAGTGAGACTAATTTATCACGAGAGCCTGGAATCGAATCTGGACCTCTGTGTTTCAAGGCAAGTATTCATCATAACAATTTAGTAGTAAATCACCATGTAAAATATCATATTTAACATAGTCGAATGCTAAGAACTTTATAATAAATGTTGAATTAAAACTGTAAATAATGTTACAGCATGCAGTATTAACCCAATGACGGGTACATTGATTCCACACACTACGCCATCGGTCACGCCCAACGTCAGCCTTGCACCGACAAACACGTGCAATGTTCTATCAACAGTGCCTCCCGTTGGGCAAACGTCCACTACGGGACAAGTTCCCACAGTTGGGCAAACGACTGTTCATACAGTGCCACTTCTTACATCTCTCAATGGACAGTGGACATTTAGTTTGCAGCCTGTTATGTCTGTAGGAGGAGTTGATGTGAGTAGAATTATTATTTTTATCTATACTTTGTTTTGTAATATTTGGTTCCGAATCATAATGTTGCAATCCTTTAGTTTTAAAATAAAGTAAAAAAGAAAGATATTTAAATATTGTAAAATATTTTTAATATAAAATAAGTATGCTATTAATTTGAACAGAACATTGAGCCGATCGCGATCGATTTAACAGATGTGTCAAATATTCATGCACATAGGTCAATTTCAATTTTCAATTCATTTTTTTAACCAACTACATACAAATTAATATATGGAAAAGTAAAATAGAATTATAAATACAATAAAAATTATTAATTGTACAATGAACAAAGTTATCCACATTTTACACGAAAAGCATTGCCGCTTATAAGTTTATAAGCATATTTTTTTTATTATACACTATTTATTTATTATGTACTAGTTGATACTTATTGTCTATACTTAAAAATTTTTACATACTACATTATCCTACAGGATTCACCAACGCCTATAATGAACGGGCTGGGGGAACGGGGCAGTACGAGCTCTGTATTACCATTGGCAGGTCAGCCTGCTCAGATGAGCTCGCTTGCGTCGTCATCGACGATAACCGTCACCGCACAAGCCACACCACCGCCCATGCAGCAGTCTGCCAACTCGACGCAAGCGAATAGGAATGATACGCCCGCAGAGGTAACAAGCGAATTTTCCATTATTATTGTTGTGTTTTAATTAACTATTTAACAAAATATAATCGAGGTACGATGTGTATGTGTTTTAACCAGGAGAGTTGCTGCAGGGTAAAACTGAGTATTTATATACACATCTATATAAAAAATATTAATACTTGTCGTAATTTTTCCATTTTTTATTTTTGTGGTCGTGTTTAGACTTGGTGCTGATTACGATTTATTAATTTTAGTGTACTATATTGCTTAAATAAGGTTACGCCGGATTTTCGAGCTTGAATGGGAGTACCGTCACAGGTTTTAACTCATTTATCGATATTATGATCTAATAACACTTTGGAAGTTTGTAAAGATTTGAAAACTATTTTAACTTAAATAAATAAATAATAATGTTTGTCCTGACCGAGATCAAACTCGCGACTCCCGGTATAAGAGGAAGAGTTACTACCATTACATCAATGGACTAGTCAGTTTACTTGGGGACAATGAGTTAACTTAATTGAATAGAAGAAGCAGAAATGAGCAAAATACTAATTATTCATTTGGATTAAAACAATGTATAAATTTAGATGGTCAAAACTAGCTCTGCTCTCATAGGGATCCTTCGATATGATGCGTTTTAGTGAGGAAAGTTAAATGTTACCACTAATTATCTTCTACTCCTTGCATTCTTACTAAACATTGGCAAAGTTTTAAATATTGAGGTGTTTCCTTGAGCCAGTGTTCCCAGTTTATACACCTTAAAATAGTTACAAGCTTAAAAAGATTATATTTAATTAAGTTATAATTTGTTTTTGTTTTATTAATTTCGCTCTTTGTTTTTAAGTCATGAATAAATTATTTAAAAGAACGCTAATACAATAACTTAATGCATATATTATAATATGCACGCAGTTGCCACGGTTGCAGCAACGGCCACCGTTGCTCAACCCGCTAGACGCCAGCACGCCAATGGGCTGCGTACCACCACCGTCCGCCGCAGGACCCCTCACTGCCAGGCTCAATCAGAACGCTGTAAAGGTATGATAAAGTGAAGCTACTAGTGTTCATCTGTGTCATGAAGTGTGTAAAATTCGAGTTTTAAGTTTCCACTACATAGATAAACAGGTACAGCTAATGAGACCTGTTAAAAAGTAGTCATTTAAGAAAATAATAAATGGTCATACGAGATGACTACTTTTACTGACATCATACATTAAAGAAATTGTACGAAATTGTAGAATAATAATTAATTCATATAAATAAAAAATAACTTTAAAATGAAATTAAATTGTTTCGTTTGGGCAAACTAGTGTTACGATGATCCTTTTTGATTAAGTATTATCTGAAATCCTGTTATTATTTATTTCTAGCTAACAGATTTCTTCCGAACTCTGTTAGAAGATTCTCTGGAGAAGATAGACGAGCCTGTGTCTCAGCTGACATCGGCCAAGTTACAGCTGGAGCAAGTCAAGTGGTTGCATCAACAGGAGATTGATGAAATAAAACATAATCATGGTTTGTTGAACATGAAATTTTAAAATTAATTGATTTATTTCCCTATGAATAAACTCTGCTTTTATTTTTGTCTGCGCGGCGTTTTTATTCTTTTTTTCCCTACGATATTTATGCTTTAATAATTTTGATTCAACCGATCATAAAACACGGAAGGAATAAAAACGACTAATAAGCAATTAACAATATTCAATAAATATAGGCAACAAGAAAAAAACAAACTAAGCAAAAAAAAAATGAAACAAAAATAATTGTGTTGTAATACTGAGTTGAACTCGTATTTATTCCTTATGAAGATGAAACAAAAAAATACTACAATAATGTGATTGCAGATCTTGTACTTGCGGAGATACGTGCGTCGTTTGAGAAGGAGAAGATACGTGTGGTGAATGAGGTGAGACGCGCGGCGCAGTTGGAGCTAGAGGCCGCTGTCAAATTGGCAAAGTCTAAGCAGTGGTGAGTAGACACCAAAAGAGTAGGCCCCAAACATACCATTTAACATTTATTTGATGTTGCCAAGAACGACATGTGAGCGCATTGAACGAGCAGTAACCACCAACCGTGGCGTAGTTGTGTACTGCTTCCTTGCTTCTAGCACAGTGGTCACAAACTACATAGAGTTTTGACTCTCAGGTCACATGTCATAGGGTTTTTTCGTGCCAGTAGCGATACTCCTATAAAACCACGAAACCCCGATGTACCCCATTTAAGCAGTACAGTGCGCTAAAATTAATTAATCATAATTGGTCAAGGGTCCATATATAACACTACCAAAAAGGTAAAATAACGGTAAAATCGCGTCATTTATTAATATGTTTTTAGTTAGATATATAAGTAAGAGCTCAGGCTATCCTGCATATACACCCCTGCTAGCTAGAGTCCAGAATACAATTTGCCGCCATAACAACATTGCTGTCCGGTAGATATACTTGTGAGAGCCAATTTATATTGCGCGAACACACTGCAATATATGGTCCTTATTTTTACTTAACGTTATTTGAAATCGAGTTCAAGTATTAGCCCATAGCCGATAAAAAAGTTACTGCATTTTCAAAGGCGCTATATCTGTAAAATCTTAACTTGACTATTTTACATCTCAAAGCAATAAGCGTAATCTTTCGTATTATATAATTTTGTTTGCAGGTGCGCGAACTGCAGCCAGGAGGCGCAGTTCTACTGTTGTTGGAATACGTCGTACTGCGACTACCCGTGCCAGCGCGCGCATTGGTCCAAGCACTTCTCGGTGTGCACCCAGCAGAGACAGGTATACACTGTTGACGTTGTTGACGACCACTTTGCCGCTGTGGTGGTAATAAAGAATATGCATGTGCTTTCTATCATCATCATTGGTTATCAAACCTATATAATTGAGACGAAAAAAATTATATTTCGACGACATAGTTGAAGTATTGAAAACAAACCCACTTAACAATTTTATTGATTTTTTAGGATTTGGTTATTATAATCAGGATGTTACAGTTATATAATATATTTTGTACACTAATATTTTACTTAGTTTAAATATTTTAATTACAGGACGAGTCCGTCGACGGCACAGCACCCCTCCTAGACAATGCCAGACAATCAAAGGATAACCTGCCAGTGAGTTGAAATGAGAAATAAGAACCACATCTAGAGATATTTTTTTATAGTTGTAACTAAATTATTTTTTAACATCCGCTATAAATCACAAACGGCTGTTAATTTAAAACAGGAATGGGGTTTTTTTCTCAGCGTTCTACTCCATTACTTTGTGTTAAATAAGTTCTTACAAAGGTAGGTTAGATCTTACCCATTTTCAATACTCTGCTTTTCTCGTCCAGCCGTTCCTCGCCGCTCTTACTCCACTCAACCTACCTTCGTTTCAAGTTCTACCCTGATCTGCTATCAATGTCTTGGCAGTTGCACTGCCACTGCAACTTGATGACTTTGTGTGTTATGTCGATGACTTGTTTTCTGTTGAGCATGTTCGTTTCGATTCATATGTCGTAGTGGTGTTATTGTGCGTTTTGTTGGTGTTACAGAAGAGCGCGCAGACGCCGGCCCTCGCGGTCGGCAATCCGCTTAATCCTGTGCGAGTGTACTCGCAGGAGCAAACCGCGGGAGTTAAATCTTCTATCATAGGTAATTATAATATTATGCGTTTATTTCTGCCGACAAAGAGTAGTGTGGCAAACATTACTGTGTTTTATACATACTATGGCTTACTAGTAGTAATCACAGACAGTAAGCGGGACTTAACTTTTTAAACTAACTACTGTGTTACTGTGGTTCTTGGTGGGTAGTGGCAGCTAGATACCACCCACAATATCATTCTGTCTCCATAATGGAATTGCCGTGTTCTGGCAGTCATACATGTGAGAGCCAGAATATCTCGCTGAGCACGCTTCACTAACTACGATCTTATTGTCACTTAATATCATATGTCAATTGGGTTTAAGTGTTGCCGTAAATAAAAAATTAAGTCCCTAAGTGTGTTGAGCTAAAGTTTAATATAATATCTTAATGAACTAAACATTGTGTTCGATTATTTGCAGTAAGTATGGTTGAAGATTCGAGTGGCAACCAAACTATGAAGTGTGTTGGTACATATAAACCCCCGGCACCGCCAACTTTGGCTCCTATTAATATCAATAAACAAGTAAGTTATGTACAATCATCATGTTTACACAATACACGTAATCATCGTAATGTATATACACTAGTGTTTCTTGACGTGTACACATTAATTTATACAGCTGAAAATATACAATTTATGACTAAATTAATTCTATGAAATAAATATTCACCAATACCCTTTTAATATAGTAATCTTTAGTCAAAACATACTACCTGCCCCAATTTTACGCAACAGATTTCGGACGCAACGGTCTATAGCTATCTAAATGTAATTTCTAATTTCACTTAGAACGCTATAGACCCTAAAGACAAAAAAAAGTGACTATTTTTATCCTGAGGCGCAGGCAGTAAAAGCATTGACAGGTATGATTATATAGAATTTTTTGAATTCAGATAATGAACAAAGAGGAAACCTCAAAGAAAGTTGTCACTTCTGGCGGTTACCTGATCGTGGGCGGCGGTTCTACCAGCAACACGAACCTGGCAACACAACGCCGCCCCCCCACCATACAATACTTTACGTGAACCTTACCACTCGTATATGGAAGTGTTGCCATCTACGACTTGCAGTGAGAGCAAGAAATGGCTGGTGAATGCCAAAGTGCTAAAAGAACTATTTGAGGTCGACACAAGTTTTACATTTAGGTATATTTAAATTCTCTACATAATATTCATATTGCTCAAAATTATGTATGTATATTGCTGCTTTAATAACTCAAAAATTTTGAATTTTGTTTTAACAAATGCCACTGTTGCCGATCACGAGTGTCACTGGTGATCGGCACATAATAGTTAAAAATTCAAAATTTTAACAATTGTTAATATTTATGGAATTTTCATCATTAAAGTAGTTAATATTATGACGTAAAATTAAGCTCTAGTATAGATCACTGAAAATAAATCGTTTATCGAATTACAAACAACTCACTGCCTAGAGTTCGGCATTCAACATGTTAATATAAGGATAATGTACATTTTTAGCAGGTAATTTTTTTTTATATGAAAACAAATGCAATGTAAAATAATTCACCTTAGATTTTTATTGCGTCGATTTTTAATTGTATAAATGAGCAGTCATAAATGTTAGGTCCATTAGACTCCTTAAAAATATATAAGCTATCATTTTAAATAGTGGATAGAATTAAAATTAATTCTGATATGAGTGAGTTAACTAAAATTGGTAAAGACTAAAGTTGTTTGGTTGAGTTTCTTTTATTTTCTTTTTGACGAATTAAAAATATAAATATTTCTATTTGGTGATAACTGTTCGGTGTGAAAGCGTAAACTAGAAGTGATGGCAAAAAAATCTGTTTGTGTTCAATTTTTATTACGAAATTGTCATTCATATAAAATAAATATATAAACAAAATGTATTTGAATTAAGCTTATATTAGGGTAAATTGGTTTCACTAAATTTAGGGACTTGGTGTCATCCACAATTTAAGCAATAATATTTATTAAACTATCTTTTTATCTAATGAATGCGATGAACAAACTATGAAAGACCAAACATAAATCGTTTAATATTAATACTAGGTTTACGGATATTTTGTCATGATTTACTTTCAAAAAGTCGTGATGAAAAAATAAATACGACACATTGCTCGAAGGAGTGACGGCCGTTGGGGCGGTAAGGTCCTCACGTGGCTACCACGTACTGCTATACGCAGTGTAGGTACGCCCCCTGTAACATGAACCGACGATCTGGTGAAGGTCGCGGGAAGCCGCTGGATGCGGGCTACATAGGACCGATTGGTGTGAAGATCCTAGGGGAAAAGACCTTCGGCCAGCTGTGGGCGTCTACCAGCTGATAATGATATAAGTAATCCGAAACTTTTATTAAATACTGTTCTGTTTGAAATGACAGGTTCCGTAAACCTAGATTTAAACATTTATATTTCTGCTTTAACTGTGGAATTCGTTGCCAGCGGTATTATTTTGGACCAATACAATTTGGACATCTTCAAGAAAAGAGTCAATCCGTTTTTTCAAGGTTGACAACGCAGCAGCGACTAGATATTCCCACTGTCCCATGAACTTAGGTGATTACTTATTATCACGTGAATCATTGTTTGCATAACTTTAAAAGATATGATCTTCAAAATCATTATACCATAAGGATCATAATTGCCACATATTTTTGTTTTATCATGGAGGTTTTTTAATTTGAACACTATTTTATAATTTGCCACCAGATGGCGCTGTAACATATAGAAGTAGACTTTTTATTAATATAAAATATTTATACACTGACAAAGTATGCAGGATTTAGTTACGTTAGTATAAATAATTACATTCTATGTTAATTATTTGACTATTTAATATGAACTGGTTAAAAATGGAATTTTATTATATTATTCATTATATTTGGACTAGGCTTTGAGTCATACAGAAATAAACATCTGCAGCACATGGTTCAGTATGATTTTAAACAAAAATGTTATTAATTCAATTCCTGTCAC
>DWQX01000168.1:0-56811 GCA_018245475.1 Pharmacophagus antenor | reverse complement strand
TAATTATATATTATGTTTTTAAAACTACTTCGTTTTGAAAAATGTATTTTTTTTTTGTTTTCCTTTATAGTACTTAAAATTTTAGTAATATTTTAATAAATACTGTTTTTTATTTATCGATAGCCTTCTATGTAGTTTTTCTATACTTAATTTTGTGAAACCACAAAGAAACCTTCGCTAGGTGAATCGGTTTAATTATTAAACCAAGTTTTATGAGCTGCAAGACCGGAAATCAATGAAATTCCAAATAAATTACATACGCACTTCGAAAACTCGAAATATAAGCCACGGACGCTTACAAATTAAAGCGTAGCAAAACTGTTCGAAGTTAAATATGTTTATATTTTTGCACTATTATTTTTCGTGAAAACTAAACATGTAAACAAAAAAAAAAATATATCTCACTATTCTTTATGTAATTTTAGCTATGTGTTCATGTCCAATATGACGATATAGTTTTTAGCAATGCAAGTATATACGTTTATATAACTAAATTTATATGGAAGATAGAGTTAAGAACTTAATAAAATGTAGTGTGATTACGAAATATGTATAGAATTTTACCAGTTTCGAAACGTTGCAAAAATAATGTATTATGAAATAATTTTATTGTTTTGTTGTGCAATTTTTTTGCGAAATTCGCAGATATTGTGCAGGCGGGTTTGTTTTTGATTATATCTATACATTTGAAAGTGGATGGTGAATTGACTATAAGCGGCAAAAAAATTGATTTAAGGATAAAAGACTTAATGTACTAAAGCGATATCTTGAGAGAATTTACAACGTAATTTATATTACACGGATATTTTCATATAAGTGTTAATTTTTATACTTAACGGTTTGAGATTAAGAGATGACAAACAATTTATTATATCAATTCTTATTTGTCTATAAGAGATATTTTACAACATCAGCTAAAATCGGTTAGGCCGTTTTAGAAATTTGTCGCAACTAATTGACGGAGACAAAAATTTTAAAATTGTCTTCTTATAGTAGATGAAAAATAAAGTAAGAAATTTTTAGTTAATATCAAGTTTATATAAATTAAAAAAGAACTATTACGGATCCAAAAGGTTCTAAAAAACCGTTAAGTCAGATGATACTACATTAAATGAAAAGTTGTTTGCTATTACATAAATAGTTTTAGTTATCGATATTGATAAGTAAAGATTGTGGATAAATTATCGATGTCGACATAATAGCTGCAGCGGCGCGTAGTGCAGCACTGGTTCGTTCTGATTCAGCGTTGACCTTCGGACGAAAGCGAAACCGGTGTGGGTCGACGTTCCGCGCTCGGGCGATCCTCGCTTGCTGCTTCGCGGCTAGCTTACGATCGCGTTCGCTTTCAAATCAGCATCATTAACACTAAATACTTACGTCTATACACATTAGCGTCATCGCGTCACTCTTGTCGCCATCACATTAGTGTAAACTTATCATTTACTTATTTTGTAAATAACTAATCTCAGTTACCTCTCTATTTATGATCCGTATCATACACACTTGCATTATAAAAACATTATTATTATTCTCTGCCCAAGAACTTCACACCACGCCTCAATATGTAATATTATGTAAATTAAAAGTTCTATAAATTAAATGTTATGAAATGGAACGAAATCGGCTTTTTTGTTTTAGGGTTGACATATTTATTTTTTCAAAGTTCAGAGAATACAAGAAATCAATATATCATCAAAGTCCGACAGTTTTCTAGAATTAAAAAGCTTCGAAATTAATAATCCTTTTTATTTCCTCCAAAAAAATTATTTTTAAAACTCATTTCGTTATGTATTTTCTATGAAAAACCTAAAAAATTTAAATACAAAATTTAACACTAGATATAGCGACACATTTTTATGGTTTTCTTTACGAGTCTGTAATTATTTTGTCATTATTACTATTTTTCTTGTTTTGCAATGAAATGTATAGAACAATGTTGCAGATGCAGTATGAAAAAAGTCAAACGCATATTAGTATACTTTTTATCTAGGGTTGGTTCGTCAAAATGGCGGGTCCAGTGAATCTAGTGTTAATATCATTTCATAGAAACAATTATGTATAATTTTTATTAGACCTTATAACTGAGAAGAATGTAACCTTAATTATGTTACATTTTTTTACTTTTTTTTCAGAGGTTTCATCTTTATGCTTGTAGAATGGACAGCACCTAATGGTTTAAAAAACAAGGCGTATGAATACCATTAATTTCCATTTTATTCAACTATTTATTCTATATTATAAAAACAAACAAACATTTATAAAATATGCTTGGAGCAATCGAGTTCATTTATTATCCAAGATGAGTAAATACTTTACAACAATTTCTCTAGAACTTGGTGACGACAAGACTGAAGATGATGAGGATTGCTCACCTAGAATCACCCTATCTAATATATTGACTACTGTACTGTGTACAGTGCCGTGTACAGCAATGCAGTTAAAACGGTAGGTTGGACAAAACAATGTTTTTCAAAATGTCCGTATAATAATATTATCATAAAGGCGTTGATGTCTTTTACACGAAAGCATTGGTATCAAGTCTTTATAGTCATTATTTACAGCTCTTACGTCTTTCATTACGTATATTAATATAATATCCTGTTTATAAAGTAATTAATGTACGTGAATTTTTTTATTAACTTAAATATTTGCCATGCTAAGCATCCTTTTTAATCCTGACCCCGAGAGAATAGTTTTAAGGTGCCATATGTGTGTTAAGTAGACAGTAAAAGCTTAAAAGCACAAGAACAACTTCATAAATTTTTAAATAGTCAATGTCGTCACCCTCAGCATACGGCCGTCCATGACTGAACGTAGACTTCTTAAGGAATGCCTTTTAGCTCGATATTCGGCTATACACACACATCCCATTTCTGCAAACCTTGCGCAGATCGTCGCTGTATCTGGTCAGGAGGCGCCCGTGTTACATATTATTAAATAGTATTTAGTAGTAATTAATAAAATAGAATAACTTTTTAGGAACTCGACATTAGATTACATACTCATCTACATTAAAAAAAAGTATTTCTGCATAAAACTGTAAACCACTACAAGATAGAAGCATTCAATACTATCACACTGTGTAGAACTAAGTGTTATGCATCTTTTCTATGGTTTCACTGTTTTGTTCAATGACAAGTGAACACCCCACTTAAGTAACTTTAAATTGTAAATGTAGCGGGAACTTGCGACTTTATTTACGTGATAACATCGCGGGTTTTCTGAAATAAATTTCCGAATGACTTTTCACATTCCCCAAAGAGGAAATCGAAAAACAAATAACAATATATTTAAATTAAACTAATATAAGCTGAAATATGTTATATATTATTACACCAAAATTTCATAAAAATCAGCCAAGATTTTGAGTAGGCTGCATTATGCAGACCCAAAAATATATATATTTTTAAAACTCTTTTTTTTTTGTTTATCTTAACGAATAGAAAATGTTTTAATAGTTTTATTACATGTTAACTAGTTTATATGTATATAATAATTATTGTTGAGGAATATTACGCGAATAGTACATTTTGAGTAAAACCAAAATTTACGGATTTGTCACAGCCCTTTTTGAATAATTCAATTACTATAGTTTCAATCTCTTAATGATTATTTTAGATATCCATCCAGTCCCCCGATGAACATGAGCAGCGATCGCTAGTCTTGATCCGAGAAAAAATTTCGCTGGTTGGTAGGAAATGTGGAATAACACTCACCACGTTTTTCATGATACATTTAAAAATAATTAAAATTATTATAAACATTACTTAAAAAAATATTAAAACTTTTTTGATTCATTTAATGTATGCTTAAATCACAATTTTTAATTTACATATCTAACACTTCAAAACAACTTATAAATGGTCGGCAGAACTTATATATATATTTGAATTTACTGTCCGTGAGCTCGAAAATTTTGGCGACCGCTGATCATGAGTACCCTAAGCACTCGATAACACGGGTGTTAGTTCGAAGAAACGCAATGAAATCCCTAATATTTTATTTTATTAAATATTTATAGGAGGCGACAATCTTTTTATTTCCTTTAAAAACGCAGAATTGAAATTCGAAATTACATCAAAAATTCTAAGGTAAATAGATGCCACGATGTCGTATTTGTCAGGTTGACTGCACTATGGTATGCTCCCGTCTGCGGTTGGTACTGCATGAGACAGCAACCACAAATATGCTACAACAATCTTTATATCATACTTCTTTTCAACACCGAAGCAATAAAAGAGGCAGTTCGTTCACCTGATTTTTATGTTATTTAAGTAAACTAAATTGAACGAATTTTAGTGGTAAAATCTATGAAAATTCCTTTTTTTTAACACTAGATTTACATGATCCGTAATTTTGACATAGCATCTCTACATAAGAAGTTCTGGATACTAATATTCATTTGACTTTAATTATTTTGTTTTATCTAGCAATATTTATACTTTTTATTGGAAAACAGGAAAAAGAAAAATTCAATATTACATAAAATTATAACAGATTCGAAAAGAAATGCATGGAAAAATGTCCGTTAACCTATTGTTAAATTTGCTTGTTTATTCACAAAACTGTTGGCTTTCATAGGTAACACTAACGGAACTCAGCAATTCTATAATGGCCTCAGATAGCAGCCTGGGTTTGAAAAACTACCATTATCAAGACTCAACTATTTATGTGCCCCGGAATCGAATCTGGGACAATCGCATTACATGACATGCGGTAAACCTTTTCTCTCTTGTCCACCTCCGTGCCTAATGGCGCGATTATTACATTTTGACTGCTTTAATAGGCAGTCAAAATGTAGTAATCTTGTAAATATAATAAGAAATCATTAAATGACACACTAGTTAAGATTTTCACACATGCACCAAAATTGATGAGACAAGATATTGCGTAAGTTTCCTCGCAAACAAAATCTTAACCTTAATACCTTAATTTTTCATAACTTGGACCCATTGGATGTGAATGATATACATTAATTATTAAAGTTGTAGAAATAGATACATTTACCTCCAATGTACTTACGTAGGTACTTACTCCAACCAAATGCAGCTAGACTCCAACGTGAGTCACTGTAAAGTGTTTAAAAGGTGTAATTAACTAATTTCGTTAGTGATGTTAAAAAAAAGCACTAAAATTCTGTTTCTGTGTGAATATTTGTACCTGAAATAGAAAAAAAATTTCAAAGAGATCATTTATAATCTCTTTGAGTTTAACAAACCAAACAAAAGCATTGCAGACTGAATTCGCATTTAGCAGGTGAGGACTGGAAAATAAAACAACAATGTTTCACAATAAATTTATATTAACTGACAGATCTGAAGCGGACGTTGTTGCCCTACCAATGGATTAACAATAAAAACATAATCGAAGTCAAATTTTTAAATTAACTACAATTATTTGTGTAAAGAAGATAAGCTGCGACAAAAAAATTAAAAATTCTTTTGTTAATGAATTTGTAACTTCCAGCACTGCAAAAATATATTTCACAAATACGTTACGAACACAAATAATTGCATTGAAGTTAAAAATATATGATTTCTAAAATAATTTCATATTGTTATATTCAAAAATACAAAATTTATAAAACAAAATCGCATTGCCAAAGTTCGCATCACTTCGTAGGTATGATTTGTCCATGTGTTGGAAGTTTAAAAAAAATATATTTTTCATCGACATGTTAAATTATTATCAGGCGATAAACAAATTGGTTTCGTAAATTCACATGAACAAATCAACGCAAAGCAATCTTAAAAATGTTTTCGCTGTGTGCTGCGATGGGACAGATCTGTCGCCTAAAACTAGGATAAACTATCGTCAAGACTTATTCTAATCAAATCTAGTCAGTGCTCCGGTGAACAGGAAATTTTAACGTGGAGAATAGCCATCATTACTGGTAACAGTTAATCAGCAAAGTTAACATATTCATCGGAACAAAGTCTAGAACTGGTTTTATTTGCGCTACGCTTACAATGAAATAATTTCACTATACAAGTGAAATAAAAAAGAACGACTTAATAGTTACCGCCACATGAGCGTCAACTTTTATAGACGAGGGAATAATAAAAGAAAACAATGTCTAATCGAACTTTTCTGTTCCAATTTTACTCAACTGAATTTAACAGAAATCATCTGGTAACTGGTAATTAAATTAAAATAATATACACAAACGTAATCATCACAAAAATCTTACATTGTATCGATCTTAAAATCTATTGTTATTAAATTGAAATCACTACATTAAACTTATTTTAAAATAAGTCTATCGATGAATACAATAATAATAGAATATGATAAATAACAAAATGCATCGTTATTTTATATGTACAATAGTTAAAATCCAACTGATACTACTTTAGTGTGTGCTTTAAACAGTATGGAGAGGGACAAATATGACCCACATTAATATATTTGAAAATGGGAGGCCGCGGCGTCGCACTGATACGCTGCTAGAAAAATATCATTTCATTTAAACTAAAACACTAAAGGCAAGTTGAGGTATTTAGTTTTCAGCAATGGAAACCAGCGCGGGCGACTCTCCGCGGCTCACCCTCACAACACATTCTAACCCTATTACTCGTTATATGAGGTAGTTTAGTTCCATAATATATTGTGTCACTATTATTGCTATGAAGAAAATATTTCTGTTATACAAAAATTTTCTCAACAACATATTAACATTCGTTTACATTTATTTTATACTTTCTTCCATGGAAATTCCTATAAAGTTCTCTGTATATTATTATTCCTTGTACATATACAATTTGTTAATGGCTAAACAGCTCTATTATACGTATCAACAAGGAAACAACGATGTTTATGAACATATGTAGAGATATATGATATGTGCACATTAAAATATACGACGATATGGTTCGACAAGATATTCAGACGCGCGTGACTACATCACAGGCTGCTTAGTGATTATACATACCGTCAACGATAAGACAATAAATCAGAAATATTTACTCCTATTATAGTAACGATTAATATTTATTTCAAAATACACGATAGGCGTGCAGCCACTCTTGGACGTTCGCCCTCACTTATTGCTTTTTTTTTATCAAATATTTTAAATTTTAATGTATATTTAATTAGGTGATAAATGTATAGTCGCCGATGAGGTAGATCAACAGTGTATGTGTTATTCTATTTGTATAAAAATATTTCTGCAATATAATCAACATCAAAATACAAACATTATCAAAATTAAATCGTTATAATGTCCATATTGCACATGTTTCCAATGTAATTGATTTTCGGTACTAACACTTCAACTGGAACAGTGATATGGTTAAAACCTAAGGCGGATGTCATAATATTCCGAAAGTTATGTGAGAAATACAACGTTAACTGAGATAACGAGATTGCTACTAATTATATTTTAACGCAACAGTTGGTAATCACTGAGTATTACGAATAACCTTTCGGAATACACTGGGGCCGCGCTGCACACTGAAGAGATATATTGATATGTTCCATCATACTGTAGATTTATCAATTCATTCAAAATATGTACAAGTTTATTAAAAATGATTTTTAAGTCCCTACATAAATCTTGTTAATTTCGTTAATACTATACAAAAACATTTACATTATTTTTTTATTATTGCTAAAGAATTTTTTTTATTATCATTAGGCTAAAAATTAAACTTAAATCGTTTCGCAACAGACAGTTGGCGGAATTAATTTGGCAACGTTCAGGAAGACTACTTTCCTACCACTAACGAAACAGGAATGTATAAACTAAATTCGTTCAAATAACGTATTGGTAACTAAAAAATTGGACATAAATTATTATCGATTTCAAGGAAAATTTCAGAATTCCAAACTTGTTAACTATCTTAACTTTAAAACATATGTCAACAGACAAAATTATAATAGGAAGCACCGGGAAATTATTAATAAAGTAAATAACCGATTAGAGGATTAACATCTAGAACAAAAAACATAACACTTCCTAGTGTGCGCGGTCGTCGGGACACGGTAACCTCGCGCCAGGTTACTGCGACGCTTGGATCGCCCGTCTCTACAGCATACCGCATTGTAGTATGCGTATACACACTACCCACCGCCTCTTTAATTACGTTCGTAAAACTTCCAAAATGAATTTGACGCATTATTACTTACAAATGTTACACGCTTAATAACATTTCAACATGTGTAGATTCACTTATCTTCTTAAAATGAAGACGTCAAGTTTTTTGTCAAAATGGAAATCAATTAAAATCCTTTAAAACTTGTTCAGGATACATTAAGTGGAACAATTCACCGGTAAAAGTATCGATATCGAAATTATTTAAAATAGAAATAGCTTTTCAGTTATCTACTTAAATAAATTTCTGGCAGTTAAGTCCCAATCTTTAAATATTTACATAAATTATTCTAATGGTAAGTATACTTTAAAATACACACATAGTTCTTTAACATTAACAATTCTAGATAGATGATAGCTATTCAACTAAAATTAAATCATTTTACTGTTCCCAAAATGTAATAATAGGATGTTGTAAACAAATTAAAACTGGATAATACAGTAAAATTAGCAAATAATGAAACATGCCCACCGATGTAACTGTTTAGGGCTATATTAAATAATAATTATAAGATAAAAATGATATGAATCGGTCTTCACAATATCGCGGAATTTTACTCCGAAGTCACGTAATTATATGTTTAGCGCCCAGACACCCAGACACATAAAGTCACCTTGCATCGAGCACAAGGTTAGATTGAATGAACAACAAAAAAATGAACCGGCAGACCAAGCGTGTGCGCTGGAATTGAGTTGCGACCATATAAGTATAACATATATAATAAAATGTCGTATTACGTGATGTAATGATATAATATTTATGTATAACCTCATAGAGAAATAAATGATTAGTGTATATGGCTCATAATAAAATGATATGTTTTTATAATTTTAACTCCCTTTATGCAATATAATCGAGGTTTCTTTTGATATTTTCACGAAGAGGAGGGCGACGTTGACGATACCGATGACAAGGATGTTCTAAGGTTTTTTTTAATATGAATATCAACATGTTTAACCATGTGATCTTTCCTAATAAATCCCTTACCGCAGTGATCACAAGCGAAAGGTTTACAACCTGAGTGCAGACACATATGTCGCCGCAAATCAGTTTTGTGGTTGAAAGACTTGGGACACTCGTTGCATTTAAAAGGTTTGTTGTCAGCGTGCTTCATGTAATGACCCTCGTAAGAAACATCATCAGAGAAGCGTTTGCCACAACGATCACACTTAAATGGCTTAGCACCCGAATGAAATGTTTTATTATGCTGTGTAAGATAACATGCCTTGTTAAACAATTTGTCACATTCATAACATTTGTGGACAGTGGCTGGTGCGGTTTTCTTTAGCTGATTCCTTTCAGTGAGAGGCGTGCTAGGTACTGTTGACGTAATAGAAGGAGAGTTTTGACTTTCGTTTTCAGCCTTTGCACTCTCTGGACTCGCAGGTGATTTCATTTGAGCTCCATAATTCTCTTTATTAGCATAATCCATAATATCCTCTATTTTTAAAATTTGAAGCTCACTAGCATCGGTGCGTAAAACGTCGTCCTCCCGTTTTATTGTCTTACCTCCAACTGCATAACCATACGGATAAATTTTTACATTATCCGAATTAAAACTAACCAAATTTTCTTTTATGGGCCTAGGCGTAAAATTGTAATCATAATCTATATTTTGTCCACAAATGTCAATATTGTTGTACTGTAGTGAAGAGTTGACTGGGTCTACGATAATATAACCTGCAGTCGACTCATCAGAAACAACTTGACCCCCCACGTTAGGCTGCGTAACATAGTTAGAAACATAAACGCTGAAACTCTGCGTTTGGAGCTGCGCAAAACTAGGCAGTCGTCCACCTGCAGGTTGATTCGACGTTTCCTGTTCCATAACCTCGACTGCTTCCGGTGCGCTTTCACCAAAAGTAGCCGGATTGGCTATAGGCAGATTGTTGATAGCCATATCCATAACGTGGGGGGCCATCCCGTTTGGGTAACTCGGTGCTAAAGTCTGCTGAAAATTCTGACCCAAATATAAGGGGGTGTGGGTGGGGTCCGGCACTGAAGGCGCCAAGGGATCCGTAGACCTCGGACTGTATGGGTTGACACCCAAATGACTGAACGGCGGCAACGTGTGGGCTGTAAGCGCCGGTGTACTCTGTGTTAGAACTGGGGTTGAAATATTGCTGGTTGACACTGATAGCAGGCCCCTCATATGGTGATTTTGAGAAACAGAGGGACCTGCTTCCCCGTTTGGGGGATTCCCCGTTGATGATATTTGAACACTCTTTGATCCTGTGAGATTGCTATCGCACGGACCTATACCAGGTGGCTGGCTACCCATATTAATTGGATGAGATCCGACTTGATGCTGTAAAGGATGATTAGCCAAGGGATTATTACTGAAACTATTATCTAAATTACCCTGTTGCAGATGTGTGTACGGTGACTTAGACTGCATAGTAGCCACACGGTGAGAGCGCTCGAAATTCTGCGATGCATACGGCGATTGCAAAACGGCATCATCAACGCTGCGGCTATCTTCTGAAGGAACTGGACTTTGAGTGTTAGAGTCGGCACTTTGCTGCTGGGCCCTTGATTGAATTGTATCACGGCTGGGATGATGGTGGCTTGAAATAGGCATTGTAGCAGGATCCGGTTGACCAGACGATCTGACTGCATTTTTATGAAGTGTTGTATTATAATGTCTTTTTAGATGACCTGAACTTGTAAACCATTTATTGCAAGCAGTACAATTATAGGTTTTAGGTCTTCTTGCTTCATTTGATTTCCAGTTAGCGCCCTTACCGCCGATCGACGGCAGAGCAGAAGAAGTAGGATTAGCAGGCTGAGTACTGGTAATTTGAGGTACAGTGGGTGAATCATATGGACGGTACGGGGGTTTCATATCTGAATTTGATGAAGCCACCTGTCCCGCATAGTCAGTTAAAGGTGGCATTTGAACACCGGGATAAATTTTCTGCTCAACATGCATAAACGGTTTTTGATCATGATGAACTCCGAGAAATTTGTCTTGTGCGTAAGCAAACTTTTGGTCAGGATGAAACATTTTTGTATCTGTGTGATATGGTTTTTGTTCTCCAAACATTTTTTGGTCTTTAAAAAGAGAAACATCGCCATTCATTTGTGGATTGTTATACAATTTTTGCGTCTCCCATGGCATCATAGGTACAGTACGTGTATTTACCTCTCGCCCTTGAGAGGGTGTTTCTTCGTAAGCTGCGGATTGCTGCTCAGTTTCATTTCCTTGATAAACTACTTTTTGGGAATCCAAATCTAAAATATCTGAAGACTCCTCATGCTCTTCTTTTACTTTTACACTTTCATTATGATATCCAGAATTGTTATATTGTTTCACCGGAAATTGTTGGAATGGTATAGATCCCGAGGTCGGCACAGAACTTGAGCTTGCATGTGCTGAATTGCAATGTTCATTGAGTTGGACGGCGGAGTCACAAACAAATCCACATTTATCGCATTGATTTGGTGATGGTGATGGAGTTGGCTGATTAAGAGGTTGTCCATAAAGTGGACTAGATGAAGAAACTTGAGAAACTCGCTCCTGCATATTATAAGGATGGAAGCGGTTACTCTTATGATATTCTTGACTATATTGCGATTGCTCCCAAGAAATTTGTTCTGTATGTTGATTTTGGGAAAAATTTGAATGGGCGTAATTATTACCAAATTGTGCGCCAGGCGAGAAATTAGTTTGGTCTGGATTCTGGTAAGGTGAAGGTGCACTGTGATAACTCTGCGGTGTAGCCGGGTGTGGAAATTGAGTTGAAGTTTCCGGCGTAGCCCGTTGCTGGAACTCCGGACTTGGTTTCGTAATCATATTGTCACTGGAGTCGGCCGGCGCCGAAACCGTTGTTTCAATTTTCAATTTGCTCCCGTTATTATTTTCTGTGTCATTCTGTGTATTTTGTGTGCCCCACTTAACGTATAAATTTTCTTTATGATATTGCAAATGCACCTCTAAAGAATCAACAGTGTCTAAATACAGATCGCAAACCTTACAGTGGTAATCCCTCGATGATAAGGTCGAAGATACAGCACCGCTGTTGGCCATTTAAATCATCAATCCAAGAGACGTCGTCTCCTCCAACGAAAAAAAAATATTAAAAGAACCACTCTTCGTTTTTCGAATTGCATGTAGTCGAAGCATTAATCAGGCGCTGCATATAAAAATCATTGTCACAACTACACCTCTATATATTTCGCTTACATTAGAGTAATGTTTACGAAGAAAGTTTTTGGCGGCATTGCAACGCGGGCGCGCCGGCTTCGCGAGGCCACGTGCGCGTCGTAAACACTCGCGACCCGCAACTCTTGATACACACAATTATTTAAAAACTTTCACAAAGTTCTGTCAGAGTCCGCGACTTTTATCAATCTAACAAAAGTTCACTTTTTTAACTTATAGACATAAAGCTTCTTCATTATTGTCCATTTCAACTTATTGTCACGTAGAGATACAATATTAAATAAACAATGTCTATAAAGAAAAATCACAGCGCGAGCGATATAGTAGTAACTTGGCACTTGTTTATGCACATGGAGGCACAATGCGTTGTATAGTAGTGTTTGCGGTATACGGGCGATACGGGTCAGTCGCCGGGTATGGACGCTACGAACGTTTACAAGCAACTGACAACCTTCCCGAAGTTGCCTTCGGGGGCATGACTTCAATAACAATTCGCAACGTCGTCCCCCACTGATGCGTAAGTGCGAGTGAGAGCCGCACGCGATGATGAAGTTATCGCTCCTACGTCCTTTTGTTAGTCCTTTGTGCGAGCGAGACGGCTTCGCGGGACGGACGAAGGGGGGAGGGGTGCGGTAGTGTAGCGCGGGACGGACCCTACTCTTTCTTAAAATTGAAATGCCCGGTCGAAATGTCCGGTGATGCTGCGTCCGAGTAGGACGGCGATAGCGCCCACCCTTACGATGCGGGCGGACCGACCCTTCGATAATTTTTTTTTTAAAAATTTAAATCTCATTTTAAACAATCGTAAGAAATAGTAAAAATTTTAGAATATTTAGTTCATTCCTATTTCTTTTATTTAATAAACTACCTGTATATTTTTTCTTATAAAATTCTTTAGATAATAGTTCTCATTATTTTAATAAATATGTCCTCGAACTGTTTACTCCAGTAAGTAAATGACCTAAAAACAAAAACACGGTCATGGTTTCAAGGTTTCATAAATTGTGAACTTACAAATATAATTCGTACTTTCATTCGTAATATTGTTCCCATTTAAAAATATGTCATTATTACTTTCAAAGTTACTAAAATTTTATTTTTAATTAATAACTTTATTATTTGAATTACACGTTTGTAATACGAACTATTAAAATAAAATAAAAATATAGTTAGTGATGTATAAAAAAGAAAATTTAATGAACTACTTGCATTTTGTGTAAAATACACATTTAAAAAACTATAACATTGATCATATTTACGGTGTTACGTTAGGTGGTCTAAAATTTCGTCATCTATTTTATAACGTTCGCATGTAAGAAAAGTGCGTGGCTCGGCTGGACAGGCCATGCAAACTATGAGGGGTGGAAAATCGATTTTCTCGGACTATACCGACCGCTTCAACGTCCGCGCTCCCCTCGCCACTTAACATTCGTTCCCTCACTTCCTACTTATATTATCTAGTCCTATCAAATTTAGACAATTTTTTTAGCTTTTTCAACGTATATAATTTTGGAATCACATAGATTACAGGCTTTTTTATGGCTGTAAGCTGAGTCCCTGGATCGGGCGACAAAGGGCTAGGTTCTTATACTCTGTATAGGAATTAATCTCTGATAAATTATCACGTAATGCAGTGCAATTTGAGAAAACTACATATTGGTGCAACTCTTAAATCTTTATATTTTCATTGTTTATTCGCGTGGGACTTAAACATATTAAACAGTATTAGTTATAAATATTATTTTATATTGATACGTGTTTAATACATTTCAGCTTACTTATTTTAACCGTCGAGTTATATAAAAAAGCTTATGCAAAATTGGTATATTATTGATTTAATATCTACAATTTCTAATATAATTATATAAGTTTATTTTAAAAATGTAAAGTTAAAACATACATTTTAATTGTATTCTATTTTTAACATTAGGTCTGCCGGACCCGTGTTTTTGTCGGACCAACCCTGAATAAAAAGCTCCCTTTACTAATATGCATTCAACTTTTTAATTTTTTTATACTGCCTCCGGCGACTTTAAATTATATATTTTATTACAAAAAATAAGAATACGATAATGCACAAAATTACAACAGACTCGAACAAATCTGTACAAATGTGTCGGTAAATCTAGTGTTAAAATCATTACATTAAATTTTTTTTTTAAACTTACTATTACTATAGTAATAGCATAAAGTAAATGTGAGAAATCATTGTTGTCTTCACATAATAATTGACGAAAATTAAATTTAAGCAGATTTGACCACACATATTTGTAATAGAGAAACGCCGTTTTAGTTAGTCCCTCAGAAGGAATACAATAAAACTTCCACTTAACACATAATAGCTGGGAAAGTGGCGTAATAACAGCGCGTTAATCCCCACGCCGTGAACTGTATCATTCATGATATTTTACGAGGGACGCGTACTGTAAACATACGGCATTACAAACAATGCCAAAGTTTGACAACTTTACTATATTCCGCACCATTCATAATTGTGCTACAATTAACGTCTTCGTCAAAGATTGCTACACATGAATATTTAATCTTGTGCCAAAATTTAGCATGATTAACTTTCGTTATTCAAATACGAAAATAGACTTCCAATAATATAAACCTTCGTAGCCAAAATTATATCAATACATATTTTATCAGCCCCGTCGTCGACAAATATAGAGGGATAAGCCTTACAATTTTAGACAGTCCAAGTCTGTAATAACGCGACCGTTGGTTCCTTAGCACAATAAATTTATGTAAGTGAATGTCGATTATGATGTATGGACACTTTAACACTAGTTCGCATTTAAAATAATTAGAGAGAAATTGTCATATGCCGCAGAACAATGGTCAGTCATCTATTCAAGACAAGTTATAAAACAATTTCTTCAAATTACCAATAAAAATATTATGAAATGACTAATTAGTGCGTCCACAAATTACTCACATAAGAAAAAATTGAGACACATTTTAAAAACTTTTATATGAAAGACAAAAGTTTTAGTCTAGTCTATTTTATTTCTACATACTTAATAAATTAAATTAAAATTAAATGTGAGATTGTGAACCAACACAGAAGTGTAAAGCTGATACTGTATACTTCATTAATTTATTAATAACTAAACCTGCAAGACTATAGTGCTCATGTACATTGTTTTCTATAATATGATTATAGATATCCGTGGAAATAGTAATGTGATCTTAAGTTAAATAATTCGCATAATAGCGAACACTCTGCCAGAAAAACTTATCTTTGTATCGGAGTTCGATAACAATATCACGAGTTTAATTTTCTTGTACATGGAACCCAAAATATTTTCCTAAAATATAAATATCCCATACAAATATTTATATCATCGTCAACCTACCCATGAGAGTCCTCATAAAATTGGTCCAATTTGACATTAATAAACATTCACATTAAAATAATCAAGAAGCTATTTTGGTACTGCAAAGAGATACTTTTATTTATTTTTCCTTATCCCTAAAAAAAATATTATTATAGTTTTTGTACTAGTATAAAATTCCCAATATATTATTCCCATTTAATTCAAGACGCTAAAATATGCCATTTCTTAGGTAGTATTTAATAAGAATAATCTTTTAAAAACATTGTAAATATTAAAAGTCAGAAACCCTAAATAAATATACATTAGTGTATTTTGAAAGATAACTGCATGGTATTAGTATTTTAAAAAAATGTTACTTTCTTTTAAGCCGAAAAGTGCAATAAAACATAACAAAACATTTTACACTAAAGCGGAAACAATAGATGAAATTCTGAGAATTGCTGTTAAACCTTAACACAAAGATTTTTTACACAAAAGACATTTTATTGGCACCTCGAAAGCTTATCAGTTTAAGGAAACGTGCAATAAACGCATAACAATAATTTTACTAAAATTACCAAGAAAAATTGTACTTCTAATCATAAATAATTATTGAAACCAATGAAAGTAGATAAATAATTGAATAAATCTGTTAATATTGTCATTTTTCTTAGTAACATAACTAAAAGCTCGCCTACTTTTTTCAAAGGAAAAATTAATGCTGGGTTATTTAAATTTTTCTGTATAATTTAGTGTATTTATTATAACCCTTATGAGATAAAGATGTATTTTTAAATCATCGTTTTTTTTTTTATTACAGAACATAATTTCAAATGTCTTCTTCAAAAAGCGATCGCAGTAATATAAGTTTTACTCTGTAGCGTTTTTGTTCCTTTTTTAATATTATTAAAAAGATTCTTAAGCTAAAACTAATGTTTGGAGTAAATATAAATTATACTGGAATATATGTGTAATCCTAGCCGTCTTAACAAAGTTTGCATTTGCTTGTAACATAATGAAAATAATGTTTTAACATCTAAATGTTTCCTTAAAAAAGAGACAAATCACGCCAATTATCTAACAAATTAAAATGTTAATAGTCTATTTCTTCTATTTATCGTTTAAACACAAAATACAATATCTTTTTGATTTTTATATTTTGGTAATTATGAGCAAAATCAAATAGAAAAGGTATTATGGTCGTGTAATTTTGTGTTTTTTTAATCGGCTAGTATCTAACATATCAATTTCACATGATTTTAAGTATAATGGGGCTGTATATGACGAAAACTTCTCACAAGTATGACTGCTGGAACACAGCAATGCTGTTATAGCGACAGATTGACATTGAGGATACTAGCTAACCAGATGGGTATGGAAAACCCTACCACCACCATACTCAACTACGCTTATGGTCCGGGACCTCCATGTTACAAGACAAGCCGTAAGCCAATGTGCCACGGAAGTAATATACATAAGTCCATCCTAGAGACCTACCTACATATTTAACTCATTCCGTAAACTGAATGAACAATTTCTGTTCAATTGTTAACAAGATGTTATAAAAAAATCGTGCATGTATGCTTTAGAATCGTAATAATAAGAACTTGATATAAATATATTCTAACATTTAAAATTCTACAACGGACTTGTTTTGAAGGAATGTTAACAAATTCAAATTGTTTCATCGAGACACAGTAACCGAGTGCCCTGCGACTGCTCGGATAAACAGGTGACATTTGCAAGTTTATATCAACGCGCTTTCGTTACCTAAACAGACAATGATAAAGAAGGTTTGACATTTCGAAGTATACATGCAACGTGAATGCATACGCAGTAACCCATTTTAATCCTTTTTGTTGTTTATGTATTTGTTACAAAAAGTAGAAATCTATATACAACATTGGCAAGGTTAACTGACAGAAAGAAAGAGATTATTTCAGATTTGAGATATGATTCTTAATTCGAGAATCAGGAACCTACAATTTTACAAATTTAAAATATCTCTTGTCTTTTAGGTCTGATATTGATGTTTGTCGTTTTTTTTTTAAATATGTTTGAAGATGGTTCTACAAAAATTTAATATCTGTCGAAACTCAATATGACTTTGACGATTATTTTTCTGTTTTTTAAAAGTACATCCAAAATAAAAATTTAAACTATTAAACACAATGCAAGAAAGAAATGAAATTTGATTTCACCTATCCATAAGTACATACGTTTCAAATTTACTCGTACCTTTCTTCAGAGTTTATTTATCATCAGTTCGATTTTTGTGAAAAGTTACTATAATTAAGCATTGTTATCGTATTGTAAGACGTTAATGTTGTTTTGCTAAAATTGTTTACTTGGCATTTGATAATATTTTTACCTCGATTACAATCCGCGATTTTTTCGTATTTTAAACAGGGTGGTCATTGATACTGCTAGTTTTAGAAATGATATTACGAACAACTTAAAGATTTTTTGTACATCTTGGTACATTAGATAATTCGAACTTTAATTAATTCAATGTTTCATATGTATCTATGGGTGAATAGCAATTTAACTTACACAAGCAAAATTAACGTAATGATAGTATCTTTAGGAATGGGATAAATTATAAAAGTATATTCTGTTAATAATTGTAACTAAAATGTAAATGTAGTCCTGGCATAATTTAAAAGAAAACAGTGATTACGAACTTATGTTAATTTATGTTGCTTTAAATATTTTGGTAATACCATTATTCGTACAAACCGAATGATATTTTTTACTATCTATGAAATTAAAATTTATTCAATAAAATATACCCTTTTAGAATAATGTCAGATTATACTGCTTTTTAAAGGGAAAGTAACTCTGAAGAAAAGGGACTTCTTACTTTATACAAAATTTTTGTTAATTAGAAAAGTTATTCAAATTTCTTAGTCACATTCATAATTTGTTAGACATTTTGAATTGCACGCAAACTATCATCATACAATAGTTCTTTACTAAATAATAAACAATACAAAACAAAAAACAAATATCGACTTGGAAACTCAATATTATATTGAGAATCCTTTCATTAATATGAATAAATAAAAATAACAGGGATACTGTTTATTTTAACCGCAACACTCTAAAGTACAAATATAGGTCATAGTTATCATGCTAATAACATTCATGATATAAACTGTCCAGACATGGAAATCACATACCTTTCTGTCAAATATTCAATCATGTAAAAAGATAAATGGTTAACCCATTCACTTAGACCGTTGAGTACCTGTAAAACATACCTACAGCAAAAGCTAGAAATTTACAAATAATGAAACACTTTTCTTGAATAATAAATTCATTAGATAATCAAACGAGTGAGTTTGATCATGTTACGAATTTATTATTACTAAATTTTTTATTATAACATTAGTCAAACCCACTGGTTTGATTATCTATATGTGGCATATCTATATAGATTATATATATATTATCTATCTATCTATATAGATTATATATCTATATAGATAGATAGATAATGTAAACCTACAAAGAACTAACTTTTTGTTGCAAAATCTTTATAAAATAACCTTAGTGCTCTTTATTTTTAAAACAAGAACGATATTTCTACATATTTAAGTTACTCGTTTCTACCTTCGACTTTTCTATAAATCTTTATTTTCTAATTCGCTTTCAATAAATATAATAAAATATCTAAATTTGAATACATATCTTATAAGTGTATTCCTTAAAACTATATTAAGTCAAAATTCATTTTCATCAGGCAAGTATTGACCTAGTTAAAACTAAGAGGTGACAGTGACAAAAAAATTCTCCGCTCCCCTTTTACATTTATTTGAATAGTTTGAAAATATGCTATTATGATTGCTTTTTTTATTGAATAAATGTTATTTAAAATAATGCACGGATCGCGTTACGTGTTAACTACATAAATTATTAATTTAAAATGCAACAGACTACCCTTATAGAATTTGCCTTTATATAACAAATAAAATTTTCTATCCAAGAGAAATGACTAAATCAAAAGCGATATGTAATGAATAGTGTAAAACAAGTCGTACTAAAATTTTACACGTTTGAATCGAATCTAGTAAACTTCAAATTCTTTAAAAGCATTCAAATTGCGCGACGTTGTCAAATTTACCAGAGTGCACCAAAAAAATGCATCTAGCAACAGCGCACTCCCCACTATGCGAGCGAGCCACACTCAGAATGACTTGCATCTCGCTCTTACACCAAGATGTAATATGACTTTATCACAGAAGAATTCTGAGAAATGCTCGCCACATCGCTGCAGATGCGTTGGTGTGCAATTATCTGTAGAAAAAACTTCTAGCTAACTCTCACACAGAGACGATTAAGAAAACAAAGATGCGTTGGCGTACAGGCGTGCAATTTTTAAGATTTACAGATGTAAGGAGATATATCTCCTTACAACACTACAACTATGATTACATGTTAAATGATGACGCTAATCCTAAAGTTTTAATTCAGTCAAATACTTTTACTTACAATTTGTGTTAATTTTACCTTTGGGCGAATTTGTTAAAACACTAATCAGAAGCACAAATGTAATATGGCATTTCATTTATTCAATGATTGGAAATGATAGAGCATCGGTGAACATGTCTTATTTTAAAATGATTTAATTCTGTGAGAATTTGTCGAACTGATACTGGTATAGCTAGCAAGGGATGGGGTGCGTAGGAATGCAGCATTAATAAAAAACGAAACAGTTAGACGCGGGGGTAGCGAAGCCTGAGACCGGTTTTGTGGGCAGAACAATCACTGTTATTTACCAGTGAGTTAAAATTTCGATCTTAGATGATGAGGCGAAAAGTATTAACAATAATATCGTTTCTAACGTTCCCTCAGTAATTGTGAAATAAGCTCCAAATGATGTAGATAAGTAACAAAATAAACCTGAAAATTAGTAAAATAAAAAAAAATATCGTCATGCGATTCTTCAATGTTTGAAATTAAGATAAAACTTGAAGGAAACATGTTAAGAGTATATTTGCCATTTTCATAGAATTATTACAAAGTGGATTCACACAAAATTAAGAAATATAAACCTTTAAGTAGTTTAATGGCGTATGTTCTAATATAAAATCATACTCGCAACAATCGACATATTGGCGAACAGCACAAACAAATTGTTTCCAGTGTTATATATGCAATCAAGTTTTTGAATTATGCATGGATATTTATATAGATTGGGTGTTTATTTTTTATTTTGTCTTGTTACTCTGTGTCAATGTACTTTAATTTCCTTCTAACTCAATTTATTTGTTTAGTCATATTGTCGTATCGCAATAAAACTTGTAAAACTGGTTATTTTCCTTTTATATTTAATGCAATAATTTTGTTCGGTGAGATGGTGAACGACCTTATCGATAACTCATGTCCTATTCACTTAAATTTAGTCGTAAAATCACTAATAACGTCGTAAACATTAATATCAATATAATAATATAATACGACTTGCTTTAATGCGAATCTTATACTAATGATAATTTTCACGAATACATTTAAAAAAAATCTTTTCTAATATAATAATAATATAATAATAATCTGCCTGGGGTAATTTTATAATTATATATGTATGTTTGTCAGTGACTTCATACTTTCTGAAACGATTTTGTTCGGAAGGTGACTCAAAAGATAGTAATCATTAATGTAATTAAAGTTAGTTCTGCCATTTAAACATTATCGACCCTTTTCCTTTAGCTATGAAATAAAAATTTATGAATGACCAAAAAGCAGGAATAGACCTATTAATAACGTCATAAAAAAATGTAATTAGTAGCCTTTACATTTTTTCGATAGTCCATGATTATTTTCTACAAAAAGCAAGTTACAATCTATTATTATTTCCGTATGGTTTGTAAAATAAAAATTAGAATGGAACCATTTCCGCAAAGAGAGTACTTTCCTTTTGTCTTTATAATTATTAATTTTCATTTAATGCTCTATAATTTTTTTAATAATTTTTTGATTTTCCTTTTTTAATTATTAAATTATATTATATGTAGTTTTCTTCTAGCAGATATTAAATAACAGTAAAGAGGGGCGGATATTTATTGCAATAGAATATCTTCCTAAGATTCTTAAAGTAATATCAAAGTAGTACTTATTTTTCTATTGAACTTATTACTTCACCTGTAATTTTCACAAAATCTTTGGCCAAGGAATAACTTTTTGAATTACTTTGTAGTTGAAATTTTATATTTATTATAGTAAGGTAAAAATTAATAAAAGCGAATGAGGCCTCGAATTGTTTTATTTTTAAATACGATACGTGTTAAATTTGAAGCGATCTCCCCTAGGGTGGCTGGTCATCAATTTGGCGAGGGCGGGATGAGGAACTGTGCGCGGGGAGGAGTAAGCTCTGCCTCGTCTAACCCCTTATTTTACATTTCACACTCCGGGAAAATCGTTAGAGAAATCTGCGTAACGTGTATGTCCAAGACATACGCACACTTACGCAATTGCGGGCGGGCGTGTGCGTGCGTCCGAGCCACCCGCCGCCCCCTCCCTATTATATCGACGAAACTTCAAGAAATCCTCTTACCTATACGGACATGTCTCCTCATTCGCATGTATGAAATCACATTTAAATTTATATTTTATCTTTTAATCATCCATGCCATTTTAAACTTTTATTTTTAAATTGAATTTTAAATTTTCAACAGACTAAAACAAAATTAGAGTTTATGTTAGAGCTCTAGCATAAGATTCATATCGTTGTCGGTGTCACTTTTTAGTCTCTAACCGATTTTTTAATTGAACTAATTTTCGGTAATTTTCTCCAAACATTAATTATAATTACGTTCAAATTCTTTCTAACCTTTCTCTCTCTCTCTATCTCTGTAAGATCTTTAAAAGATTGATAAATACAGATATCACTTTTATTGGTCATTTCCGAATAGTAAAATGGAACGTTGAATGCGTAATAAACAAGTGATTTAAACGAACCGGGTTCGTTTTAATTTTCACGACGCTAAGGACGGACACGAAAACAGGCTCGGGGGACACTGAACAAGAGCCGAGGCGATCTATTGAAAGATGTCGCCGCAGGGTGGCAAACCGAGTGGTCACATACATTATTACCGTACAATGTCGCTATGCAAATGTATGTTAGGAAGGCTTTGTGTATACGCACTTACGTATAAGGGGCGGTGGGCGCCGTCTCCACATAATCCGATGGTCTCCCCCCGGCCAGCTCTCGCCAAAGATGGTTTTACGTATGTGAGTGTACACACGCGGCACTTTCTCTTGCAGCTCGCCACTGGCTTTTTAAGGGGGTGGCGGGTGTAGGAGGGGAGGTGGCACGCGTTCCGTATGGGTGACCACGGGGCTCCGAACGCGCTTTGTACGTTCATTTCATAGCACGCTTTAAAATCAGTAATCTTGTAGACCTCTAGCAACTAGACTAGGCTCAGCGGTTAGTTAAGGTCATATTGTAAAATTTAATTGCTGCGCTTGGTAAGAGAAGGCGAACTACGAACACAATTTCTAATTTATTTTAAAATGTCTTAGCTACTCATTCAGACAAATAAAATAAGAACAGTTATTAGGGTATACGTAGCGAGAGCGGGAGAGCCGCTGTTGGTCCGAGCGCAGAGTCGGGGAGCTCGTTTAATTGAGTATACTCAGCGCCCTCGCCAAATGATAATCCTCTGTTACCGAAATACCTGTAATAGATGTTAATTAGAACGCCGCCCCGCTTGCTCAAAGAAAAAAATATAATTTGAACAGGTCGTAATTAGAGATGTTTACCTAACTGTAAAACAAATATTTTCTTAATTTTTAATATTTTTTCCTCTTCCGAGGGGCAAGGTCGGGTTTAAGCATATTTATTCTACGCGAAAGATTCTCTCGGCTGCACAGCATAAAATTCGTAATAAGATCCAGTAAAGGGAACAGCCGACCAAGAATTTCTCGTTCAGTAAGTGCAATGATTATATGACGTTCAAAATCGGTATCAGGGCGATTTCGTTTGGTCGAGTGTCGTGTTTCGTGGTATCGAGTAAACATCGTCGGCATGCATTGGATTGAGTGTGATGATAAAATTGAGCGGGCGGCAGGCGGCAGGCGGCTACGGGTCGTTTAAATCGAACGCACGTCCGGACCCTGCCACCCTCGGGGAGTGTAGTGGACTTTTCGCTCGGCTTGATATATATTTTCCATTCCTCCCGATGTAGGCTACTGCGGCTGTAGGTTCCGGACCGCAGCGCGGCATCGGTGAGCTACTCGCATTTACATGCCGCACTCAGACGCCTCCACCGCTGACCATCCTAACATCCAAAACTTCACTTACTCATATTCAAATTTAATCGAACTTATTAGCTATTCATTTTCAAAATTTTTTCTTGTTGCCAAAATACTGTGGCAAAGAGAAATGAAAACGTTCTTATCTTTGTGACAAGAAATCCTTTGTGTTAAATCATTTGAAAAAGATTTACCTTATATTTAGATTAGATTTAACCAATAATAATACTAACAAAAATTATACTAGTAACAGATATTGCCTAAAATTTTTATTTAGCATTATAGATAAATACGTGTTTCCTATTGCTTCAAATCAGATTAATTGGTAATAATAATCGTAAATACGAAATTAATAAAAAAAAATTACAAGACCTCAAAACGTGAATCTTTTCAAAGATTTCTCGATATAGCTATGGAAAAAATTACAATAATATAGGTTCAATAATTATATGTAAATTTGGGCCCCCAAACTATCCAGAATTTTTATCTATACAAAGCATGTATGCAACATGCCTCTATCCTTTTACTACGCCATCTACGGCTCACTAACCTAGGAACATTCTATGTGCTAGGTTGTATCCATTAGAAATTAAGGATAAGTCTCTAGTTTCTAATAAATTTAATAATAATTGTATCACACGAAGTATTTAAATAATATTTACAATCAAATGTTATTTGATTATGCCCTTAATCATAAATATTTCATTACCAACTTCGAGCAAACCATTTTTAGCCTGAAGTTAGAGTGCTTGAAGCTAGTAATGTTAACAAAGAAGACATAGCAATATTCAATTTGTTAATATTACCTATTTTTAAAAAAATATATACCATTTTTATATTAGATACAATATTTTTAAAATTTTAGAATGCATATAACTTTAATCATTTATTAATTGGAAAAAATTACTTATCCGACGGGAAATATGTGCCCTTGCTATTTGGTTAATATTAAGTATATATCGATAGGATAAAGGTCACCAATATTGTTTAATATGTTTGTAACTCTTAATGTAATATATACAATGGTAGATTGTCTTCGCCATCAAAAAAGGTCCATGTCCATAAGAGTAAGACATTTATGGTTCGCCGTAAAATAAATGCTCGGCTTGTTAGCTGTTTCGTGAGATTATGTGTCAAAAAACACGATGAAGAAAATTATTTAAATAAGAACAATATTTCTTACTTTAATAATTAATTTAGATTTTCAAAATGCTATTAAATACAGTATTTTAATAATTTGATTTAACTTCTTTACAATTAAATAAAATAATCTTCAGACAAAGTTATAAAAACAAAAAATTTCATTAAAAATTCGGATTAAAAAACCATTTTTATTCTTCAAAAAATTATAATTTTTTAATGTAAAATATAAAACATTATTAAAACAAAAAAAAACATGATTTTAATAAAAATAACTTATTTTTTTAACTTACATGTTATACGATGACGTAAAACAGTGCAGATTTTTTTTTAAATTTTACACTAGGTCTAAATTTAATTCAGGAAATATTCGACACTTAAGACAATTTCCACATCTTTCATTATTTTAATGTTAATATACATATAACATAGTACGCACCCGTTGTTCTCATCAACATATTTCACTAAATATATAAAATAAAATATAATGTTCCAAAACTATATCCTAATTTTCATATTGCGTTGTATTAAATAAAATCTCACGTAGTCATTTGAGTAAATGAAAAAACAAATAATGTGAAGCAAATGATGGTTAAGGTTTGCTAAAGATGCTATTATCGTGATCCATCTCTCAACCGAAATGGTAGACTTTGCTTAAGCTTAAATCCTTCTCTTAAAAGATAATATACTATATGTTGGCATCTTGAGCAAATTTAGGTTTATGAAAACAAAAGGTAAAAGTACTTTTAATGTTATTGATAAATACATTACAAATTTTAACAATAATTTTCGATTACGTCAATGGGTGGGGGGTTACGGAATAGGGTTGTTGCGATTGATGCGTTTTCCCTGTTTTCTCTTTCAGCGACCGGGCACACTGCCTCGTGGTTATTTTTATTTCATGTTGTGCCGGACAATTAATCGAAGTCAAGTCTGTAATTTAAAAAAAAGTTAAAAATGTATATACCATAAATATACTAAATGAAACATTTCTGCATAATGAATTACTTCTTTTAAATTATTAAAAAGTTAATTCAAAAAGAATCTTTAGTGATTTTGATGTATTCTAATAAAGACTATTAATAGAAAGGTATTGTGTGACAATCTAGTCGGTATAGGAACAATTCATAATGTTCAACTTCACTTACAATTCAGATCAAGGATTATTTGTGTATGACATTTCATTCGTAAGGATTATGGATCGATATCACTAACTAGAAACGCTCCCATGTCCAATATGTAAGCAAATTTCGAAGCGAATCCCTTTCCCAACCTGTTCCATTTCCTATATCTGCATAATAGATAAAGTTATGTACTACGTATGTAAATAAGTGCTCTGCTGCCTATAGTACAAGGCCCCGATATATAGTTTAAAGCTATACTTATACATCGACTTGACAATACTAGCCCCCTCATACCAGGATATTTTACTTTCTCTGGACGAGGCCCCTCAGGCGCGTCCTGTACACCGCCGGGGAGGCATGGCGGCCCCACTCCCCCTTTCGGCCACCCTCGGACCCACCTTACGCATAGTATACACCATACAGAGAACTAACTCTGCCGGTCTCTATAAACTCCTACATGCGTGTGTGTGTTTATATATAATCTACTTATTTAAATACGCAATTTAGAACGTAGGTATTTCGACTTAAGCATGTAGCACGTATGAGGCTTAAATCAATTTAGCGAGGAATTCTCTCTGAATGATTAAATCCAAATGGACAGTGTATCAAGTTCCTTTGTTTTATAATGTTGCTACCATAGATTTATAAGGCATTAGAAATATTATGAGATACAGGAGGAAGAAGACATTTAGAAGGATGACACTGTAAATACCAAAAGGTAACCATGTGAACAGGGATCTATCTACGTAAGAGACTACCATCGTCTCTTTTCGGTTCTGCTATGATTATTTTAAGCAAGTACGTTTGAAAGAAATAAATTCCTCGCAGCCTGACGTTCATTTATGTCTATGAAACCTGTAGTCGTTTAACAATCTATCTTCCATGTCATAATATAAATATTCATTTTGCGTCTCTCCTATAATAGTACATTTTTTGCGAAGACAAAAATTTCATTATCGTACTTTGTACATAACACGCCTCTACTCAAAATAATCCACGGTTTAAAACACAGAAATGTCAAATTTAATTTACTTGCTCTTAGCCTTCACTATATCGACCGGCTCAGCTATATTTTTGTAAAGCTGGAAAGGAAACAATACGAGTCTTACGTTATAACCTAGAAGTAATTTGTACAATAAGCTCTACTCAGGTTTCGCTAGTAGTATCAGCATGCATGCGAATATTCTAAAAGTCGCTAATAATGTAACGAAAGCAGTTACATAATTCTTTATGTTAAGAAATTCATTAAAATCTAACCACTTAAATTTAAATTTCTAGACTAAAGCGGATTTTCTATACATTTACTCAAGATCATTTACTCTCCAAAATATTTTATGTTACCTAGTCGTACTAGGTCCACATGTTATTAGAATATACAAAACTTTTTGAAAATTCTGCTATCGTTAATTATAACAGTAATAACTAATCAAACAAGGGATGAATATCGCTAGAAAAACCTTATTGATTTCTAAGTGCTTTTTACGATTGAAAAAATTATGTTTTTATTTATACATTATTTTTGTTTTAATTTTGATATCACACAATAACAATGTGCCCGACCCAATGAAATATTTATTAGAACACGTTTCACGCAAGTAAATTGAATAAATAGACTATTTGTAATGAGTGTTACAGGTTCGCAGTTTGCGTTGATATTTTGAACTACATATTCGTGATTATTCTACAACATGAAATGTTCAACAATTTGACATTACCACAGAACGTCATTTTACTACAATAGACATAGCCAGTCAGCATAAATTGGAGCACCTATACATTACATGACTATGCAATACGATGCATAGAAGCTACGTCACCACCACAGGTGTGCCGTGTTTTGAATTCGTTCCCCACTTGCGACAAACATGTATGGGATCCAATGCGATTGATCACATATAGTGTCTAATCTGTGAGAACTATAGCAATGAGTGGGTTATATGACGCGGATATCGAAATTCAGACGGTTGGTGAGCAAAAATGCTCCTAGAGTGAAGACCTCGTGTTAGCAAACGCATCGCCGAACGGTACTAGATGGTGCGATGACCTAATGATGAGAATAGTGAATGGTTTAATGAAGGTGCAATCGGACTGGTGGCGTTGGAAATTGAACAGAAACGCCTATGTTTGGCTATGATCATCGATAAGCTGAAATCATGTTAATGATCATGTGAGTACTTGTGGATTTTATTCTTAGTTTAAATAATTAACCAGGACTCGGGGGTTGAAGGCCCTTCTTCAGAAAAATTCTTCTTCTTGAAAAATTTTACCAAAATTAAAATTTTTTAAACTTTAGAAGTTTCTATACAGTTTGCCAGCTCGTTTCTCCACGGACTTTTGGAAACTTTTAACATCAAGTTATCAATATTTTTGTTGCTATTTAGTATCATTTTGTATTAAAAATATTAATATCATAAGAAATATAAATACATAACGAAATTTGTTTATTACACAATCACATTTATTTGTCCACACAAATAAATAAAATATTATATAATTAATACTAATAATAACATTTAACAACATTGATGTGTTAACAACTAAACAGACAACCAATGAAAAAATGTAAATTACAAACTATTTCTGAATTGTTGTTGTATTCGTAAGGGAATATGATGATGATCTATTTCGTTGGATCATAAAAGCGTTTGCGGTGATGCGGCGTTGCCGTACTGGGCAGGCGAATTGTGTTCGAGGTGTTGCCACACGGTGCATCCATGTTGCACACAAAACGTTTAACTTTAAATTTGACCATGATAACATAGTGATGTGCGCTGTGGTACCGAAACTATTAAATAAATTACATAACATAGTATTTTCACATTTACGTAAAATTGTGAAAACTATTAGATTAGCCGTAATTGTCTTATAGTTGTTTATTTAGAATATCCACGAAACGGACAGATGTAAAGTCATATACAGTGAATTAAATGTTAAATATAACAAACTTAAAAGACTTCTATAGTACATTTCAAAAACATAAAATAAAAATTGATCTTTAAAGAATCTTGTATTGCATCATCGATTGTAGAATTAATGATTCTACACTCTTTTTGGATTTTATTTTCACTTACCGTACCAAAACCGGTAAATGACCGGTTTAAGCGTATTTTGACGTAATGAAAAAATGCCGACACGGTTAAGTGTTAAACAATTTCCTCTATTAATAAATACTTTTTTCTAATATTACACAATACCTATAAAATTTTGTTTTTGGCATGACCAAGCGCTGGTGACATCAAAAGTAATTAATGGTCGTAACGAATTTAAGCCATTTTAATTTTTTTACATTCAAGTATTTACTTTTCAAATATGTACTTACGTTACGATTACGTAAAAAAAATACTTCTGCGTATTATTAGTCATAAGATTACGTACAAATTTCTTCCAACCAACTTTAAGGAACAAAAATATGAAGGTTGCATATTTTCCAATAAAACTAAAAAATAATACCTGCCTAGTTTTGTTCTAACAAAATAAATATGTACTTAATCTTTTTAAAAAAATAAAAATAATTTGCGCCATCTAGGAACTTATAATGTAACTCCTATGGCACTTTGTCAGTATATTATAGTAATATCAATTGAAGCGAACTATTAAAGCATATCGTTCTAGAAATCGACAATAGATGGCACTAACTTCTGCTCAACTTTTCAGTAATTTTTTTCAATTTCTTATTTCCAATTTCTCAAATAGTTCATACTGACTAATATTGAATACTGACTAATAAACATTCAAACACCTTGTTAAAAATTTAAGATACTTAATAAAATACTTTTTATTCATCTACTCAAGTTTTAGATGTCTGATTAGTTAGTAAGCTTTTATACTTGAATCTCATTTAAAAAGATGTTAATAAAGCATTAAAATATGTATGGCTTTATTACAAGGATTGCCCGAGATTTGTTCAACATTTTTTTTTTAATTTATATAAATTATTTATAAGATCGCAATTGGAGTATGCTTCGATTATATGGAACCTTACTATGAAAAATACAAATATAAACAAAAAAAAAAATCGTTACGTAAACTACAAATGTAAAAGAACTAAAATGCATCATAAGCAGCTTCTATTAAAATATAATTTGCTGGATTTAGAAGCAAGACGTAGCCTACTATGTGCCATGTTGCTTTGCCATCTGCCATAATAGATATGACTGCGAAACTAGAATAGGCATGATTTCATATCATGTACCCTATTGAATAACTCACAGAAGCTGTCATACTATGCCTACCTTTGCTCAAGCTAGATGTCGAACAAATGCTGGCAGAAGTTCGCCACTATATATATATGATAACAGATATATATAATAAAATATTAATTAATATGGACATCTTCAATAACAGAATAAGTATGAATAAGAGAATAATAGTTACTTCAACAACCATCATTTTTATTTGTGGCCGACAATGTTGGTAACAGAGTTATTATATTTCTTTATTTTAAGTTTAGTGTATGTACTTATGTAGTGTATACTGTTTGTTGGTCCTAATAAAAAAAATCAAATATATTTTTACACTATTAGAAGGACACTTTATATAAATAGTTTTTAAGTCTTACTTAATTCACTAAATTGAATTAATTTTAGTTTTAGACAAGAGAATAATATTTCTCTTATGTAAGAAGCAACATATTAATGTGTTTATTGAATATTAACTTTTACAACTAATCTATGTTAATTATTTACAATACTATAAAGTAATAAACTATGAATTAATAATAATTAATAAAATAAATACTCTAAAAATAAGAAAAACTCCAGGTCATTATCAACTGGCTGAGTATCGAGCAAAGTATTGGCATTACCTCACTGGATGGCAAGACTTATTCTTTGTGCTAAATAGTGGCTGGCTCTGGGGTCTTGGTTTGCTTCAGGCAGTTTTTTGTATATTTTCCCACATTACTTTTATGATATTGCTAGAAGCTGTTTGAGAAATTGTTTTATGTTTATGTGCGATTGTAAAGTTTTTGTAGATTAAGAAGAATTTCTGTTTTATGTAACGGTAATGTTAAGGAGAGAATTTTCAATTAAACTTATAATGAATTATAATAATTCTTATAAAATAAACAGATATAAGTAAAATTGTCACTTTCTCCACTTTTTGTAATGACCATTAAATTCATATTTTACTGTATAGTGCTTCTTTAATAATGTGTTATTATAGTATTTCTCAAAAAAAAACTAATCATAAATTTCGCTCTAAGGGGACACCATTCATGCAATTGAATACATACAAATATGTTGAACAACTCTTAATTTTAAGTAGTGTAAAAATTTTGATTTCAATCAAACCATTTTCAGTGCTAGTAATATTTATTTTACATTTTTGTTATTTAAAGCTGAAATATAAGTTACAAAATGTAAGCCAAGGTTTTGAAAAATAACTGTTTTATAAAAGTTGCAACTTCATAGGTTACATTGAGAAATTAGCAGGGAAAGTAAATTGAAGGGTACATTTTAAATTTGACCTTGATTTTCATCAAGGTAATTAATAATTTTAACAGTCACTTTTTTTAATAGACTGTATTTTTTCAATAACCTTTGTTGAAATTCACAAAAACGTTATAATTCCTTTTATTGATGATAGTCTTGGAATAGTATCAGGACACAGTGGTAATTGTTCATTATTGTGACACTGCAATATTTATTATAGTAATTATTTAAATAACTATGTTGAATTTTATAATCTGTGAGTTTTACAATAAATTAAATTTTCGAACATTGGACAGATTTTGTTTTTATTTTTAACATAATGAGGTACTTCATCTGGACTATAAATTTTTGAGTTTTTTTGTGCTCCATCATACTTTTCAGTATATGGATTAAACCATTAATAAAATAAATACAAATCACTGTACATATTAAAGTTTTAAAAAATAAATCAGGTACTTATGTCCAAAAAAAAAAATTTTATTAGAACTTAATGGTGCATTACGTCAATATAATTTTAACAGATATATCTTGTATACCTGATGTAAACCAATGCAGGCAACTTGCAAAAGTAATTAGATTCTTACTTAAATCTTCAAATTTAGATTTTATTGCTGATATAATTATCCATGTATCTATTATTACTAACAAAATGTTACTTTCTAAATTGCCTTAACAAATAATTATCTAAGGAAAGAACAAAACAATATGAAATTATTTTAATTTGTATATTAAATATGAGTAGGCAAATTGTGAATCATTAAAAATATGTATTCTTAGAAATATGACAGAGATATGGGAATATACTAATACCATCTAATACAAGTGCCTCATAAAAGCTATAATTATGACCGGTAAAATAAATTGTAAATGGTTACACAATAAAACTTAACATGCATCTCTTTTCATTGATACAAAAAGTAACACTATTAACAATCCAGTAATCATGAATCTTAAATTCTTATACACATGGAGGTAAATTAATACATACATAATAAAGTTTAATTCTCTGTAAATCATTAAAATACTATCTCCAGAAATAAAAATATTTAAGCACATTATAACACATTTAATTTGATAATTTTAACATTCAATTATACCTTGCATTGTCTATTTATGAAATTTAATAACATGTACTGTTAGAAACTCTAAATTACAACAAAAATGCTGTTATGCTTTGGAGTAGCTGGTAATTAAATTTATGTAATTACAAATGTAACTATTCTAAGACAAATATCTACCAAAGAATTATTTTATATTTTACGCGATGTAAATAGTGTAGAAAAAGAATTGTGCATGAATAATTCTATAATATTGTTATATGCCTAATGAGTTATTAGAATTAAAGGCTATTAAATGAAATAAAATAAAAACTAAAAAATAAAAAAAAGAACTACAAAAGATAAAATGTAAAATTAAGAAGAAACGAGAAGATATAAGTAGATTTTAGACCAAATTGTCAAATTTTGAATATCTACTAATAGTTTCAACTGTTAAATAATTTTAATTGAAAACCCGTATTATTATTATTATACTAACAATAAGAGTCACATAATTAACTATTTTCATCTTAAGACTACGTGTTATATTGTTTTTAAAAATAGACACATTAAAAAATAAATCCAACAAAACAGTTCTTTTAAAAAGAATTACCAATCAAATTAAGATATAAATACAATAATTATAAATAAATTCAAAAATAAAATTCTATTTGCAATTTGTGCACCTTTAAATATATTTAAACTAATTAACTACATTCTAGGACATGGACTTGGATAAATGGAATACCAAAAAAGTTACAATTAGTTCATTCATATTGGCAAAAACCGGAAGCCTAATAGATTAGAGGTAATTGAAACAATTGTTTAAAATTAATAGCATTGCTACATACAAAGATATAATAAACCATTTTAAAATAGTAAACTAAAAAATAAGTGGTAGTTACTGTAACTATGAACTTTTAATTGAAATTCATCTCATACAAATCCATTCTCCTGATATGTTACACAACACCCTGTCAGGGGGGCAAACCAGCCATAGATGAGTATCATTGATCCCTATTCTTCACACGCTTACCTGTTTATTCAGTCGATGCATTTAATTGTTTAAATTTTTGTGCATGCTTTTAGTAAATACGGATACGCTTAAACAAAATGAATTTAATTCCATTTATATTAGTATCAATTATTATCACAATGCAGCAATTAAAAATGTTTAAAACGTTTATTTTCAGTTTGTGTATCCGCATGCCTAATTATGGATTAATACTGTGTCTATTTTGCGTTTAATGGCGGGCGAATAATTGAATTACTTCTTATTATCATCGAATTACGCTGCTCATGACTTATTTGTGAAAGTAGAAAATTTTTATTTCCTTTATGAAATTTACAACACTTTATAACACTGCAATGTCATATTACGAAAACATTAAATGAAGTTTAACTTTAAATTAATTAATAAAAAATATGAAGATAATTACAAAAACTTGGTATCCAAAAACATAAGAGTAATTTTATTACAAATATTAATAAAGGTTATGTTACTAATTATAATAGATAAATATGGAATGTTTTTTTTTTGATACATTCTATTTTTATTTATTCATAAATAATATAACATTTCGTAATAGTAAGGTTATGAATAATTATTTATGTGGTATTACAAGTTAGTTACTTTATTTTAGCAAAATCGCATGGAAAGACATTTATGTTAAATTAAATAAAATATGTACTTAAATATTGATCGAATCTTAAGAAACTTGTATTACCATTATTTAGATTCCTTTTAATTGGGTCTTTCTTTTTTCTTGGATGATTGCGTAGTTCCATTCTGTGCGAGTAAAATTTACTCAGAATTACAAAAATTATCACAAATATATTTGAAAACAATTTTAGTTTGAGAAATTCTTAAGATTTGACGTAAATGCATTAGCGGACAACTTATTTACAAAGAGAAGGCACAGTAGTGGATAGACAGAACTAAACATAATTATTATCTAATAATTCAGATTCGTAGATCTTTTAACAAACATAAATGCTAGATGAAGCTTTTACTGAATCTTAAAATGATAAAAAGAAAACCTTATCTAATGGGCATAGTTTTAAACTCTACCTAAAATGGAAAACATTTTACTATTATACAAAAAATCACCGAATATAAAAGATAACACGTCGATATTGACTTTAAAACTATATTTACGCTTCTTATTTAAGTATCATATTTGATGAGACTTACATGTTAAGTAATTAACGGAGTTGGTGAGAATATAAAAGATGGAGTGTATATATATTATTATTTCTCACCAAAGATGTCAATAATCATTATTGAACTGAACAACTCCGCTAACACAAAATAAATTGTGATTACCATCTGTTCATTGTGCATTAATATAATCTGAACTGTGAAAACAAAACAATTTTATTTTCATTTATCTGTTTAGGGGTATAACTTTGTATAACGAATTTTTCTTTCGATAAAGGATAAATATTAAAGTGGATAATCCGACAGCGACGTATATATCCCGACATTTGAAGTTTTGGATTAAAAAGAACATACTTTAAGGCAAAATATGCATATTAATTTATTTCGTATCAATTGTAGCCGTATAACAATAATGGACACAGTCACATCGTTCTAATTATAATCTCACCATAGATATAAAACAAAATAGACCTAGCGCCTCGGTTTCGACAAATTGAATTCGTGGTTTGATTCGTTGCACTGCCGAGTCTTGATTATTAGCCGTGATAATTAACGGACACAGTATTTTAAATTTTAATTACTGCTTTTCAGAAGCTAGTGAATTGTAACGGATCATGGTAGTGTTTTGACTTGATATTAACCCCCTCTGAACAAGAGTAATATTATACAAATAATACATCAGAAAATTTTGCGTAGTTGCCTTTTTGTTTATCCTAAATAACTAAAAAATGTGCGCCTTATTAGGAAATAAAAGATGTTTAAAATCATTATAAGTACTATTGGAAAATACAACGACAATTAACCGAGGCCTGGAACGCACTTAAACATAAAAAAATTAGAGACATTTTGCCGTCCTATCTAAGGCGCTATTGTGCTAATAGATTGACGCCGTCGGGTTATCTTAAGATAAAATACAACAAAAATGTGAATTCGTGAACCCGGCTTATGGTAACGGAAGCCAGTTTAAGGAGCTAACATTTTAGAAAGTTCCTCATCCTGGAGGCAGCCCTTGAGAAATTCTTCTTGAGTTAGTTGGCCATCGTTGTTTTCGTCCATTTTTGCGAATATGTTCTTTGCACGCTCCTCAGCAGAGTCGGCAGGCCGGTTGCTGGAGCAGGCGCCCAGCATGTCGTAAATTGCCTGGAATATTTATGTTTCTTTAGGATTTTGTTAATACTGTAAAAATAAATTTTACGCAAATAATATATTTCTAGTTAATAAATTTAAAATTATTCCGAATAACCAAATATAGGCTTACAAACCCTCACTCGCTCATTTCTTTAAATATGGTAATATTTAAATAAATATTAAAATATCCCTTTCCAGTAACTTACCAATGTTCAAGTCATCATTGACTCAGAAAAATGTTTCATTGAAATTAGAACTCCCCTCCCCGTCTTCCTTAAGTGTAGAACTACAAAAAACCCGTTTTAGTAGATACCTACATATCAAAGATCACAACCTACAAATTTCATGTCTGTAGGACCAGGAGCGGTTTGAACAATGCATAATATACGAGTCAATTAGTGAACCAATCAAGACTTTGAATTAATTAAGTATCATATAGCATATTATTTAAATAATTGCTTGTATATTTAAATTGGAGGTATCCAATTCCCCTCGTCATTTTGATGGAATAACGTTTGATATTGCTACACGGTCATTCCTTATTCTAATCTGGAATCCGAGGCCCCTATAGTCCGATGAAGCTGTAAAAGTCTCCAATAAAACTAACAGCGAATACATCATTCGTACCTAGTATAGGCGTTCCTTTAAAAATTCAATACTTGACTCATTAATTCTCTTCAATTTCTATCCATGCCAAGGTTCCTAGATGGCTTTAAACGATATGGTTGCCTACTGTGTATCCATTCGTACAGATTACTTTCCGTACATATATATTATTTATATTTTCGGTATTTTCATTAAAACATAAAAAAAAAGCAACCGAGTTAAAAATAATTTTAAATGAATGATTTGACATCCCTCCAATTATGTTTGTTACGTTGAAACTTCAAATTTGATTGTATTTTCATAAAGAAAAAATGCGTGAAATCTTATATAATGCTGAAAAAAAGAAGTTGAAAAAAAAAAACAATTTTTATGGTAGGTTTATTGTAAAATGCAAAAAGTAAAATTACCTTTATCAATAATGTCAAGAAAATATGGTAAAGTAATAAAGATAATTCATATTTTGATTTACCATATGTTCTTGGTAATTACAAAATAGTTTTGGTGAAAATTTCCGTAAAGAAAATAAATCTTTTTTTACGAGAAAAGTTGTTCTAAATTTTAATGTCTCAAATTAATAAGTTTTTCAGATTATAAGTTTAGAAGGTAGGTATACGTTTTGTTACCTACCTGGACAATTTTAGTCATCTCCTGGATGTCAATCACTCCATTCCCGTCGACGTCGTACATACGGAAAGCCCACTTAAGCTTTTCTTCGGGGGTTCCGCTGGAAGTTACATGAATCGCCTGCAGAAACTCCTATAACAAACATTAATTTCGATACACGTTGATTAGTGCCACAATCGGAAACCGTTACGCAATAAGATTTCTTTCGTTATTGATTACGCAATATTACAAATCGCAATGAAACCGCGCCAAGCAAACAGACAACTAAAGTTTAAAATCATCGCATTGCTTTGATGTCGTTGGACAGCATTTATCTAGTAATTCGCTAAATTCGCTTCAAATGATTTTTATTTTCGGGTGTGTTCGGTTAGGGTTACCTTAAAATCAATGTAGCCATTCCTGTCCATGTCAAATGTACGGAAAACATGGTCACAGAATTCTACTGCATTTCCGGATGGAAAGAACATCTTGTACATGTCGACGAACTTCGCTGGTGTTAGTCTCCCGTTAGGGCAATCTTGCTGTAAATAAGAATTTCAACGATTGACCAAATATATATATATATATGAATAGATATGTATAAAGTATCGAAAATAATATTGGAGCAACTTGTTCTCTATAATAAATCTTGCTTCGAGTCATCTATTAATTTTATGACAAAGTAATTTTAAAAATCTAATGTTTTTTACCTTAAATCCTTTGTACCACTCCTTGATAGTCGTTTCGTCATAAGAGGTATGAGTTTTAAGAAAATCCATGTCCTCTTTTGTCAATTTATCTTTACTAACGAAGCAGCCCATTTTGTGTTCTGTAAAATTTATAGATAATTTTTAAATATCATAAAAATTCTACTAATTTTATCTATAAATTATTGTTTTTCATTTTTAAATAAAAATTCAATATTTATATTACACATTTTCTTATGTGAATACTGTAGCGACTACAGCTAACCGATCGTCAAAATCAGCCTAAATTATTACCTTAGGAAAGGCAAATCAAAATATTTCATGTTAAAATCTACAACCAAATTATTTTTAATATATATTTGATATTAGTTAAAATTTTAACGATAAGAACTTATACAGAAATACCTATAATTATTAATAGTTTTTTCGTAGAAAAGGTATGTATTAATTCTGCTATAAATTTTCATAATTAAATTTCATGAATTAGTGATAACAATCACAACTAAAGTGTTAAATAGCAATTTAATCTAAGATTGTAGACGTTGTTAACCTCGAACGGCTCTTCAATTTTTTCTAGGTTTAAGTAAAATTGACCCAAGATTAGATTTTTCCTTCACTAAACAGGATCATGATATATTATTAATAAAAATGTAAAATACTTAAATCTTTAAAACATTTATGTAACAACATGAAAATGTATTTTAGAAATCATTAAAAATGTAATCCCTTAATTTCTTCAATATATGCATTATTGTACATAAATAAGAATATAAAACCTATAATTTAAAAACACGTATCTAGTCCAAGATTTAACATTTATTGTAGACGTCGATAATACCTATAACAGAAATAATTTTAAATGCATGAAGAAATAAGACCTTCATAAAATAAAAACAAAAAAAAATTACATATTGCAGTTAAATATCTGTTAAGTATACAATTTAATATGTGTTTTTGCTAAAAGTATAATAACAGTTGTTACACAAAAGCGAATTAAGACTATGAAATTCAATTCGTTATTCGAGGAAATGAATCCCGTAGGTGGATTTGGACGTAACGTTTGAATTTATATCGTTAATTTTGATTGATTGATTGAATCTGAACCACTCTGCCAGGGCCCAGGACTTATTGGTCTTAAACATTTTTAGTAATTTGTTTGAAATTTTTAAATGTAACGTAACTGCATTAAAGCATCAAAGACTATTCGAGTAGATAATGTCGTCACCTTAGCCAGTGAGCAGGGTGATTTTCACAGGCATCTGATGCAAACTGCTCAAGCCCCACTCTATGTCTCAAATATAAGTATCCGTTACCGAGTTTGTTATTCGTAATACGTATTGTGTTTGATAATGATGCTTTCTATTCACTTGTATGCACATCGCACAAGCTTCGACATGTCGGCGGAGACTGACTTTACTGTTGGATATTAAGCTGTTAATTTTAATATAACATGGAACGTCACCAGTTTCAATGTTGTCATTATTTTTCAACTTTTCCTAAATAAAATGATAAAAGTTTAATAAATGTCGTGATAGTGTACGTACACTGACAAAGGATTTAGCACTGCAAAGAAGAAGGGTATATCTGCCAGATTTAGATGAAATTGAGACAATCAATGAACTCTATATGTGCTTAGATATTCGATAAGCGCCTGACTAGATTTCGAAGAAATACTGGAATATTTAATCTGTAAGTCTGTTTGATGATGACAGGTCGAAGGAAAGTCAGCTTAGCAAACTTATGTACACAAACGACAATTGTATACGGTCACGATAATATTAGCTTTTAGTTTTAATTTGTCTATGTAAACTTTATTTTTGTTATTTGCGAAGTTGAGTTGATTGTAATTATTGAACCGTATCATTAAAAATTATAAAACTGAATTGAGCTCGTTACAAAATTTACAACACTCAAGACAGAAATCCATTCACGTGATACTTAATGAGGCACCGGTGATGTTAGCTAAACAAATAGTCTGTTTGTACAAGAATGTAAATAGGATAGGTTTAAATGTTTTCAAGATATCGATTTTCAATTCTTTACAAGTCATTTTAACGATTCAAAATAAATCGTTAAAATGACTTGTAAGGAATATGGTAATGATATTTCCATATCGACATATACGAATGATGCATAATTTATTGTTTCGCTTTTATTCGATTGTAATGTTAGCGATCTACGAATCATTAGTTCTCCGGTCTCGATGTATTGCAAATATGGCGTACAAGTGTTGATGTGTCGGAAGTTTCTTCCGATTGAATAATCTGGTTATATGTAGACCGTGGAGATGAAAATCACAGGTAAGGTTTTTGTCTGTATCTTAAATACCGATTTATATGATTGCTCATAAATTAGTGATATAAAAACTACTTCCTAAAAGGAACCAGCTCCTTCGTGATGCTGTAAAGCTTAGCATCTTTTACTATCCTCTCCGTTAATAAATTGTCTACCTTTTAATACGATCGCAGTATTTTAACACTATAACTAATTCATATGCTAGTTTTTTTTGTGTTTGCTGATTTTAGTTATGGAGAACAACTTTATAACTAAAATGAGCAAACGCTAAAAAGTATTACGAAAAGTATATTTTTTTTAATAAAAATTTTATGTTAGTATATCGGCAGGTAAAAAAAGTAAAACGTTATCAAATCTGTTATTTAATATTTACATGAAAATGTTTTACGGATTTAAAAATATGTACACATTTATCTTTATCGTTAGTTATAACTATAGGCTAGGCTGTTATAAAAAATCAATTTGATAGCGGTCATAATCAGATCCAAATAATTATTTTGGATTACTATATCGAAAAATGCTATAGGCACTTTATTTTAGGTATTTATATTTACTCTCAGAAATCATACAGCATTATAAAATATTTATTATTATATAAAATATACGATAATATTCATTTTCTATAATCTATCACTTATTAGATTTCTTTTATATAAGTCGTAAAAGTAAATGCAATAATTTAATTCTATTCCTCTCACCTTCGGCAGAACGAAGAGACCTAGAAATTACTTTTATAACAAAAATCAAGAAATCCCAATAAAGTCGAGGAATATTTAATGAAGTTATGAGGAAATCGGAGGAAATCTGACAAATTGAAGATTGACGGGTGTTCGGAAAAATGCTGCATCATACATTTAATATATCCAAGAGAAGATATAACAATGTACTCCAATGAATACTATCGTAGACAATTTTAATTTGATCAATTTTTAGATTATCTGATGATTTTTGAAATTTCATAATTTTACAAATACGTCTAAATATATAGTGTATATAAACGTTTCATTATGTAATGTCTTTTTATGTAGTCTCTGAAAAAGGATTTATAATACTTATATTACATTATAGAGTATTTAAAATACAAGATTTGTACTTTATGGACTAGTGACAACATTAAATGGAGACTTACATTTACAATTGACATCGAAACAATCAAACATCCATAACAAATTTATAAGATGGAAATGAAAACAAAAAAATATATTTTTTTGTTTCCCGTTGGAGCAAGTATTTTCAATTGAAGAAAAAAAAGATATTTTTTCTTGCCCGAAACATGATTGTTTTTGTATACTAATTATTGTCTAGCTGCAGATGATGCATTACTAGTAATTTCTTTTTAAAATCATTTATGAAAATATGCCTGCGATAGTTACTTTGACTTCCTACGAAGGCTAAACAGCATTAAATAATACAAACGTGTTATATGATTTAAGCTTCTCTATCTAGTTATAGCTATGGCTGCGGCATCCGCATTACGTCATGTAAAGTGAATACGTGATTGGCTATTTCAAGATGTTTCAGAACACAGCGGAAAAATAGATTAAGTGATTTACGCCGCATACTGTATACGCGCTAAAGACCGAAATAGTTTTACGATAACGTCCGAAGGTAAGAAAACCGTAGTGACGCCGGCTCGACAGAAGACGAAGAGTAAGGGGCACGCGTCCTGAGATTATTTGCACCCATTATTGGCCCAAAAATATTCAAATAATGGTATAGATTATTGAGATCTTGTCTGGGTAGAAATTTTGCGTTACTAATTATTATCACTGCCATGCCAGAAAGACAAGTACTTATTTTATTTTATTTTATTACAGAAACGCATAAATACATATAATATTAGTTATTGTCATCGAATTTAGTAATGTGGGCCGGGATTATCAACTTTCATCACGTTATCATCACAACATCATTATATGATTTCATAACATGAGAACCAATGACGAATAAAAGCATATCATTGTTTTATTTCCATTAATTACAATAAACGCCTTATTGAATTTTTCTAGATGCAAAAAATGTTGAGTTTTTTATATTAAATCAAATCTATAATCTTTAATATGAAGTATTGAGATTACAACTAAAACAAATTGGTGTTAGTCAATTATTAGTAAAAGAGCAGTAAAAAGTTACTGTTATGAATATACCGTAATAGTAAAAGATTGGTAATTAATTAACAACAAAAAAAATCATAATGAGTACTACTATACTAATTATCAATTCTGATTTGGAATATTTTGATAATATCAGGTCATAGTAACAATTTCAAACCTATGTATATTTAATTCAATGGAAAAAAATAGTCTCAAGAAATACTAATAACACTCAACAAATAAGCACTGAAAGTACGTTCTAGTAGCCTCCTCTGCGCTGGAATCTTATCGTAAACAATTTTCCAATAGCCTTTATTAAATAAAAAATAAAGAAAACGTTTTTCTTTGTATTGAGACAACACTAAAAGATTTCGTACGAAGAAATATCTTCAGTAAGAGATAAAATCTCATTTATCCGGTCATCGTCGTCAAACATTAAACATTTCCCGGGCCCGATAGAGAAACAGAATAAAACAGAAACGGGAAATATAGAAGACATTACCTGTTTTGTAGTGCGTGATCAATTTTGCATCTAGTTGTACTTTGTAGAAATACAGTTTCATTTGTGCGTAAATTGAAATTTAACGCAAAACAGTAGTTAATTTTTTTTACCGAAAACGTAATGTTATTAAATTTTTAAGTTTAGTCAGTTGTTACTATTAAAAAGTTGTATATGAATGGCTACTTATTATTTTCTTTATTACGATATTTAATATTTTTTTTTAAATTCCATGTAATGTTTGTTTGTATCTTGTAATGTTTCATTTTGTAGTAAATATTCATCGTTTTCGAATTCAGCTGGGTAACTTTTTACTGCGTATTAGATTTTGATTTTATTACCCGGTTGTTAAATTAAATCTACAGCAGCGGCTGCTGACGACATTACTTGCCGATGCTGCTCGTTAAAAGTGTGTTGAAAATAAAAAATCAATATTTAAAAACATATTTTTGTGTAGGAAATACAAAATAAATTTACCATATGTATCTGTACATGTCGTCTTTTCGTATCTTACTATTCGAAAGTAAGAAGTACAAGTGAAGCTTTTCAATGCAACGTAAATCAATAATAGTTTTCTTTTAACAGCATTCTATTATCAATCGATCAAAAGACATGTAATTATTTTAGAATGGTTTGCAAAACAAAAATATTCCGTTATGTAATTCTGAGTTAGCATCATGGTGTATGGCATAATAAAAGAACTTTTAAAAGGTGTTATCTTAAATATAACGTTTTTTATCAAATCAACTAATGCTGGACCTCTATTTTACATGATTTTAATTGATAATGAGGCCCTATATGGAGAAGTGTGCTCACCCTGAATATTCTGGCTCTTACTTATATGAGTCTTGGAAAACAGCAATACTGTTGTGTAATTTTCACAGGACCATACAATCTTTAGTTTAAGAATCCTCTAATAATAAAGACAAATATTGTATTTTTCTTCTTTTAATTAAATTTGTTTTGAAAATATTATCTTTACTTAAAATTATCTATCTATATTTTTAATTGGCACAGGAGTGTTAAAATTACTTTAGAGGATTGTTTCGCCAGTTTCCGTTTTTTGTCGTTAAAACAATTTCTCTAAAAGGTTCTGATAGCTAAAGGCGTCTTTCTCATTTTCAATGTTTTTCTCTTTTAAGAAAATGAAGTGCCTGGAATAAATAACAATCACTTGGATTACTGCTTTAGTATCATGGTAAAGAAGATAATAGGATTTCCTTTATAAATCATTTTTGAGCTATTATAGTAGCTTTTTACTTCATTACGATTTTAAATAAATTAGAAGATTATTTGGGTTTAATTAAATATGTACCAGATTAGGAATAATTAATTTAGTGTTGGCTACCTCCGCATCAGTTCATTTATAAGGCATTTTCTTGATGTGATTATCGAGCTATTTCAAAATAATACTTTGAATGGTTGAAAGATTTTTACGAACCTACCTGGCTAGCTTCCTCTTTTAATGAATATTTGGCGCTGTAGCAATGTTGCTGTGTTCCGCCAGCCAAACTTATGACTATAAGTGTATTCTGGGATAGCACTCTTCACCATCTACGAGCTAATTGCTTTTTAACATCACGTTAGCTGGCCAAGTAGCAAACTAGAGACGTGCGTGAATAACCTGGATAAAATATTCAGGTTGACTTGCATTTCCGTATCGGGTGCATTTTGAACCTCCCCCACATAATCGATGGGGAAGTTTTTGGGTATAATGATACCACATCTGAATTAAAAAAGATGTTGCATTTGTTAATTAATAATGCATTATTAATTAGGTTAAATAGCTTCAGGACATTATTACTCAGAATAATTCGATCAATGACGTCCTAACGCGGGCAATATATTTAACTTTAGTTTCACGTCAGTACGTTTCTTTACTTTTTATAATTTAATATAAATAGGGATGGAAGTTAATAAGCAGGAAAATATATATGCGACTTAACGATCTATAATTAAATAAAAATATCTAGTAAACTTTTGTCACTAAGTTTTATACTAAAATCCTTTAATCACGACAACATTTGTTTCTGTTAATAGATTAACGATAAATTATATAATGTTTTAAGACAAGATTCATTCAAGCGTGAACACTTGGTAGTAAGTTATCTATAACAAGGTTAAATGAAGTGCGAATAAGTAAATGACTTCGCTATGTTCATTGTTAATTTACATAAGAAATTAATCTGATCTACGGATTATGTATCCATTATAATATTATATCTACCGATCTGAATATTATATTATGTGTCCAATTATAATATTCAGATCAGTATCTATGGCTTACTAGCTGCCACTCGCTCGCTTCTCTGAGCGCGGTAATTTTTTTTTTTCTAATATTGATTAATCACCCTCTAGTAAGATTACCAAACTTCGAATCTCTCCTCCTTAGAGGTGAAATTTTGAAGCTTATTGAATACCTACAAATCTCAGAAACCGCATTCTCCAAATTTCTTATCTCTAGGACCAGCGATTTAGGCTGTGCGTTGATATATAAGATGGTCTTTCAGTCAGAACTTTGAACTTTACATATATATAGGTAGTTAAGCATACGTACGCATGCACATTAAAATTGCTAATGTAATACTAAACACTTATAAACTTGTAACTCATTCAAAACCAAAGGTACCAGTTCCGTAACGGTACGAAAGTAGTTTTAATTATTAATGTGGATAGCAGAATTTTCGAAAGCCCGATATTCGAATGGAGAATGTTAGTTTACCAACAAAAAGTTGAAATGGTAACTGGTTTAAAAAATCCAGAGCCATTCAAAGAGGCGCGCAATTTTTGCTTTTCTCATAAATATTTATTTATTATGACTCTTACAGATGAATTTTATTTTATGGAAGTTCAGGTTTTTTTTTATTGTACAACGTTTGCTTTTTCAACGGTTATTTAATAATAACTGAAAATATGGATATTTGTATCTTATGGGCTTTTCCTCCATTATTGTTTTTTATATTGCTTTGATTGATGTCTTCGATTTTCATGCTGCATAAAAAAACAAAAATATTATTGTTTTTTTTATGCAGTACAATGCCCTAAATCTTTAAGGATGTAAGTTTTTCAATTATAAAGCAACATAATTTTATTTGCAAGTTAGTTCCCTAGATCCTAGTAAATTTAAATATTATAAACATATGTTTTTCCTTGCATAGGTATGAAGATCTTAAATTTTCTCCATAAACCTAAATCTGAATTATATTTATGGTAACTTAGTGTTTTATAACAATTAATTATTCTTTAATTGTAACAAGGAATATTAATTTAATGTAAATTTTAGTTCTGTAAAAGTAAATTGAAAAAATTGAAAAAATGTTGCGTTTGCAGAGTCACCCCTGTCAATAATTGGGTCTCGGATCTCTTTCTTAAAAAAGTGTATCGGTTAATTGTTAATTAACACTGTAACTTTGTGCGGACGCCATTCCTTATCGGTATCATTTAATTCTCTTTTCTTACTTAATTTAATTGTATTATTCTTTAAAATCCATACTCAGTGACAAAACAAGCCACTGTAATTGCTTACATTCCATTTCAGAAAATCGTTTTGTCTAAAATTATAATAAAAACTTGATGAGTTATTTAAAAAAAATATTTTTTATGACGTGGCTTCGTTGTGGTCCATTACATTTTGTATACTGCTGACGGATATATGACGTCAGCTATAGTTTAACGTACTCTGTTCCCTCTATCTTGTTATTCTACAGAAATACACTTTAGAATTGAAACTAGCGCGTTTGGAGTGTCACGACATCTATGTAATATTTTTGTTAAATAGAAAAGAGTATCCAACATTGTTAAAAAATAAACGCCCAATATTAGTATCCTGATAAACTAGACCCGTAATAGATAAGTTTTCTTAATAAAAACAAAAAACGAATATTTGTTTAATCTAACAAAAATTTTGCGTGAATGACATTCCAAGATTTTAATTAAAAAACCTATCTATTACCTAAATAAAGAGTACAGTAATTATGCACTCTACGCTTCTAGATTTGCTTTTGTTGCGTTCAGATAGTACGTTACTTAATATTTCTTCACTAAGTTTAGTTCGGTAATAATGCATTGTAGATTTCATCATGCATCTTATAATGCCCAGAGGAAAAATGCGAAAACAGTTTGATAGGCAGTGACGACGCAGGAAAGAAGCGAAAGCTCTTGTTTTTTCTTTCAAAAGCATATGGAGTGTACAACATCAAAGTGGAACATCGGCAGATTACACCCAATACATTGTGTGTTGAATGTTTGAAATGCTGCAGAAATCTGCAGTGATGCGAATAAAGGATCTTTCTCGTACATCTAACACGTACATTTAAGAACACTATTTTAATTTTATTAGAAATCAAAACGTACTAAGTTTGATAGTTTACGGATTAATCTTAAATTTCAATTCTGAAACTAATAATCGCAACAATATTATTTAGAAAAAAAAAATTCTAAAAATTCACTATAATATATAATTTACAACTGCTTGATAACAACTTCCTTCAATTCATGTATACATATGTCACTTAGCTAATATCCGTTACATCTTATATATTAAATTCTGTTCTATTATTGATTTTATTAAGTGAAAAGCCTCATGAATAGGTAAAATTTTTGATACATTTTCACGAATAATTACTCTCAATCTGTTACTTTTAAATGTCATCTATTTACTTAAAAGACGATAATATACATTATCTTTGGCGTAATTCAGCTAATTTACAAGTTTAATATTCTTTAGAGGTAATCAGCGAAATAAATTAAATTCTCTGCTAATATTTAAATTCTCTAGTCTACCAAATGATTTAAAAAGTACGGGGTCATGTCAATAATGATGGTGGAAATGTGAAAAAGCAAACCTGGCAGAGATTCAAAGTTTGCAACTTCTTCGTATATTTTACGGAGAATGTAATACAAAGCGGACTTTCTGGTAAGTAGATGCGCTGGTACTGCTTTTAATCGACGTCAAATTTTCAATCCGCACGTATTTTTTTTTTGTTCTTTTTTTTTTACGACTATGCATAATTTTTTTTTAGTGAATGATCCGTTGATGATGGTAAGGTAAGTTGGTGAAATATATTGCTTATTTTCATTTATAGATTTTATAATGGTAGAAAAAAAACTTTTTTAATAAAATATTTGTGACATTGCCCATGGACAATGAAGTTTTTTTGTCAACAACTTATCCAGTTAATCGGTAGTCAATACATGTTGTACAAAGGTGACCATTTCGCCTCAATATCTTGAGGAAAGCCGCTGTGATGCATCGCATGCGAATCACGTAGCAGCCTCGACAGTAGTTTACGATATCATGAATAACTAAGCAGTGACAACGTTATTGCAACATTTACGGGACATTAAACATGCCTGGGTTATTTGAAGAATGAATGTTTCGGTACTGACAATGGTCCAGTACAGTACGATATTTTAATATAAAAATATAAGTACACAAGTACATTGTATTTTATACAGAAATTATGTATGTTAATTATTCTGAGTGCCTTCGTGGTACATTTATTGGTTGCCTTGAAATATAAATCTGCCGGGTTCGATTCGCGAACCACATAAATAATGGGGTTTTGATAGTGGTATTTTCTCGGATTTGCTTGGCTGGACCAACCCGTATTTATTTGCTTCTATAATAGCATTACTATGTCCTGGCAGTCATAATCAGACACTATTCCGAGCAAGCGTGCTTCAGATAGGAAAGTCATTTTAAGTAAAATAGAAAGTGTCAGCTGATAGAAATAATTATACTTATTGAAATATGAACATGAACATTCTAAATTTTATTAAAATATTATAATAAGAGCGTTAGTGAACTTTGACTTCCAGGTTATTCAATGAAGCTGATGCTACATTCGCCGTAAAGAAATATCTAAATAAAATATAAATCTCTAACGTTTCCTTCTTATAGAATTATTAAAATTTTTATGTAAGTTTTAACACAAGCCGTAATTTATACATTTCGATTATAATCCATGAGGCGTTTCTATCGAAAAATATTATTCCTTCAAATTTAATTTCGTACTAAAAAATCTAATTGTGTATATAGTTGTAATATATGATATTGAATATTATTCTTGTCTACCTCTAGCAGTCAATATCGATAACAAATTTGACCACAAAGTTAACTCTTCATCATTGCCGATTCTATATTAAGTCTTCGATGCATTATTGTTTATTATCTAAGTTGAACAGAGTTAATGATTTCATTTTCTAGTCTTTGCTTTGCAACTATAAAGTTGCTAAATTTGTGGGCTTTAAGCAGCGACAACGTTATCGTTCCGTGCGAAATATTGACTTGTGTCTATTAACACGTCATGGCGTCCAAAATGGAATTTCCCGCATACAGAAGTTGGTGCATGAAAGTAAATTACAGGTACGTACAGGATCGAAAATTATAAAACGATCTTAGACAACAAAATAGTAAAATAACACAATTTTTATACAAAATTAATAGAATAAATATATATATCTCTGGAATAATTATAGCTCGCTGAATAAGTTATATTTAACCGCAAAATATACTTATAAAATAGTTTATTTAAAGTCTCTCATAATTTGTATTAATAAATGAAGGCGCAACAAATTGTTCCGTGAAGAAATAGCATTGTATTAAATTAAAATAAATTTTGAAATTCAATAAAAATCCCTGAATAGGAGTTGTTGTTAGTTTCGCTGCTAGCCTCATTGTGTTGAAATAATCATAGTAAAAGTTCCAAACATTGTCAGCCAGTGGTTTTTCACACGTAGAGTGACTGTTTGGGGCTGACTGCGTTTCTCTTCGCTGTACCGATAGTGACCATACCACGGCAGTTGTGGCAAGAAATTAATAAAAAAGCGAAAACTTGTCCTGACAACTATTCAGAAGTATAAGCCTTTGTTATCCAAAGAACAGAATTTTAAACAAATAGTAAAAATCTTTTATTAATTTTATGAATTATTTGATTCGTTTATTTTTACACACTTATATTGAACACATATAACAAATGCATTAATATTTTATGTTTTCGAGAGTTACTGCGATACCATACGAGAAGTACCGAAATAACTTTCCAATTTTAAATTGAACAACACTTATAGCACGTGGAGGTACGAGTATAAAGTAAACAAATGTATTAATTTAAATACACCAAGAAATATATTAACTATTCAATGATGTATCTATTTCGTTGATCCTTGTTACTATTATGTTTAGCTTTGAATGGTGATATAATTTAAGGAAACAATACTTATTAAATTATTGGTAAATTAAAGTGCATCTGCCTTTTTCTGTTTTTTTTTTATTTATTTATGATATGAAGTTAAATTATATTTTAAAAAGAGTATCATATATTCTAATAATTTTTACTATTTTGTTGTGGTCGAGAGACATTTAAATAGTAATGCAGGTTTTATTATGTCGAACCAACATTTTTTATCGTTTGTTAACTCTCTAATACATTTGTAATGTAGGCGGCTTCTTATAATACTTAAATGTCAATATAAAAACGTTTTTTAAGTAAATAAATATAAGGTGGACAACGATATTGAGGGTATTACTATTAAAAGATCTTTAATATATCAAAGACGAATTTAAGTAAATTAATCTGAATTCAGTATGCTGGTGAAGACCAAAAAAGCGCAGCCGGGTCGAGTACTCTTTGTTCAAATATTAGATTTAAAGCCTTTTAGTACCTTCTGATGCGATTTGCTTTGAGCTGCCATTCTCTCGGCAGTAATCTATAGTTATCTTATGTTTAAATGATCTTACTTAAGGGTAGTTTATATAAGAAATAGAATATAGAACAAATTTAAGAAAAGGCGCTTCTTTAGGAAAATGAGAATAAATTATTTCCTTACTTTTAATCTTTAAAATAGAAAGTTTATTAATCAAATCAATAATTGAATAATTGAGAAAAATATTTGAAATGTCGATTAAATGGCTGCAACAAAATATCAATTCCCTGTACGAAGGTTATTTTAGTGTGGGTTCCCTACTTGATTTACATTTCTTAGAGAATTCATAGCGTTAAAAGTACCGTAGATAAAAGGAAACTACTATTTACCTACTGTTTGCAAAAAAGCAAACAGTAAGTAGTTTATATTACAGCGTAAAAGCACCACAGCGTACATAAGGCGAAATAACACTTACTAGTTTACCTGATGACGCTTCTATACAATTTAAATTACTTAACTACTCTGAATAAATAGTGTGATGACCATATTACACTAAATAATAACTACTGTATCATAATAACTAAAAGGAATCTAAGTGATTAAAACCATATATTTTGAACAAAGTAAACCCATTTTCCATTAACGTATCGACAAACATCAAATTGCATGCAGCATTTTCAGAGAGATCAAACCGCAACTTTAACTATCAATAACAGAGAAGTAATTACACACTGAATCATGAGTTTTAGTATCGAATATGCACTAATGATTTAAAAGTGGTGGTAGTTCTTTCAATAGATTTCGTGTAGGTACCTAATTCTGCCGCTAAAAAGTTGTATGAAAATATTATGTTACGGTATGAAACCGTAACATAATATTTTCATACAACTTATCCACACAGACCACAAGACGATAGATGTATTGTGGAGCAATGTACCTAGCACCACATTGTTGTGGGCGGGTATATCACATCATCGCCATGATGAAGCTGATGAAAATAAAAATAATTTTGAAAATACCATTAAGCGTTAGAATAAAAATATTACTTCTTCAAAATTCCGATTACACACTATCACTAACTTTGATTTAAAAATAATCGCGTTCTCATAAGTAGTATTAATGCGTGCGTTATTAAAGAATCAAGCCTTTTCTTTATACAATTTTGTAAATAACAATTAATCTTTACTGCGCTAGTGGGAAGAGAAGGAAAGATTACCGTAATGACAATTACAGATAATGAGGCTTTATGAAGATGTGGGCCGCAGTAATAATGTAACATTAGATGGATTAAAAGCTTTTCTCCTTCTAAGTAATACTTAACAGACTACTTTTTTATTTGTCTATTACATAAGTAACAAATCTTACATTTTTAAACATAGGGAAGAATAATAAATATAATAATTTTAGGAGAAAAATTGCATGGAATCGTTTTAGTGAAAAATTCTATGTTTATACTGTGCTTATGGTCTAGTTCCACTATTCTGACATCGTTTATTTTTAGTTTCTACATTATACGGATGACAGTGATATATCGTTTCAAGCGGAATTGTTTTTAAGCAAACAAATACACCTGCAACTAATTTTATTAATGGTTAGATTTCTTTTCCTTATTATATTTCTAAGCTTCGCAACTGCCCCGTCCACTTTTTTTTTGCTTTTATTACTATTTATTATGATCTATCTTTGGAAATACTTTTTTCTTATAGCAATTTATGATTGCTTTTAAAATGTAATTAATGCGATGAAAAATTTCATAGTCCCTTTTCCTTATATTTTTTGTTTATTCTTACCTAAGGCACATTAGGTTTTGCCAGCCTCGTCGTACTGTTACTGGGTTCATTGTATTAAACAACAAAAAGTAATATGCCTATAGGTATGTTTCTAGAGTCTCACAAAATACACTAGTGTGGATTAGGTTTCATAAAAAAAAAACCCAAATATAACATTTCGATAGATAGTTGTACTAGACATATAGTGCTGACTGCACAGATGCCTGATAAGAGGAATGTAATCTATTTTTCTATCTCCGCGACTTCCACATTAAGCTTTACGTTATGTGGAAATAATGTTTACGTGATACCATTTTCAAATAAAGTTTTGATCTCAAAACTTAAAATAAAAATTGTTGTAATAGAAGTATTTCATCCAGCCTAATTTAATGCTTTTGTATCCTATTTCAAAACGAGGAACTGGTCAGGACTTTCACCATTTGGATGGTAATGCGTCCGTCGCATAATAATTTACCGATACAATAAATTTTTCAACATATTTTGTTACACGATGGTCATATTATTAAGCAAAATTTTTTATCTTTGCTACTACTGTCCATTAAAAATGTTAAATTATTTAAGCCATACATTTATATTAGTTCATACAAATGAATGTATTATAGGTTGATAAAAAATTAAATATAATTAATTTTTGTAAGTACAAGTCGCAGAACCAAAAAATTTATTTCTGTTATATTCTCTACAGGTTACTATTTATGAATTTATATTTATATGAATACTATTAATTAACCTCACATTTTTTATTAAAATAATGGAGAAATTTAATTGTTACAATTGATGGCGTAAAAAGAAAAGTGTGGATAATACCAGTAAATAACTATTACAACTGACAGGAGTCCATCGTTTACATTTGTTGCTGTCCATATTAAAATTTCGATTTAAATGCATCATTGTTTTTATTTAAATGGTTGATGAACGTAGAGATAGATTTTTCTGTACCATAACAATCATGTACCTAATAAAAAACATTAATTAAAAAAAATATTAAAAACGGCGTAATAAATATCGAATACTTCGTGTGTTTTTAGGTTTATGTTTGTAATACATTATATTAATGGTTTATTAATTGACAGTGAAGGCCTTTATGCTACACGATAATATTTTAAAGTTTAAAATATCTCTATACCGCAAAAGCAATTAAAGCATCGCTTTCAAAGAACCGCTTTAATAACAAAAGTTAAATCCGCTTTTGTAATGCCCATCGTCATATTCACTTTATTGTCGAATTCAATAAAGACACTTAAAATTTTAAAAGCGTGTCCGGGAAAATATTTCAGCGGTATACCCGAGGGCTGGGCCGTAAAAGGATTTCATCAACTTTTCACTAACCGGCTATGAGAGGCCGTCCAACCATGTAATCATTTTAACACTAGGACTAGCCCCTTACCGACACGTTGATATTTTTACATAAAATTTCAACTTCACATTTTACTATGCTATAGTACATTTGAAGGAATTAAATACAATAAATAACTAACTTTAAATTTGAATCAACTTATTTATGTTCATTTATATTTAAGCAATACATTTATACAATTAAAAACTAGTAATTAAGTGCAGACTTCTTTTTATACTAAATGATATATTCATACATTATTATCTTTATACTTTAATTTGTTTGAAAAATCCATATTTACACTAAGAATTTAAGTTTAAGTTATTTTTAACGTTCATATAATCACGTTTAAGTCGTCTATAAAACAAGAATACATTTACTTACTATGAATTATATTTTCCCACAAATTATTCTTGATTAATGCCATCTAAAAGGTATAAAAAATTATTGAAAAAATATTACCAGGGGTTCTGAAAATGCAAAACTGAACAGTCTCTAATTAGCAATGTGAACGACGTTGAATGGCCAACTTTTTTCTTTAAATAAGTAAAAAGAGAGAACTCATTTGATGTAAAAAATTCAATTGTGTTTTACTATAACCACCAATTGTACGTGCAAGATTAAATACACTTGTGCTCACAAAAGTGTTTAAATTTTTATGTAACCTCCGTGATGATTTAAAAACATGTTAAAAATGTTGAAATAATTAAAACATTTTATTTATTTATATTATGGTAACATGTAGAGGCCTAGCAACTGACCGCTTATTATCCGTATTTCCATTTATGTGGTAAAGTTTGAGTGCTGATAAAGTTTTTTCGTACACGTCAATCGAGTTGACAATAAAAGGTAGCTATAACAGTTCTTATTGAATTGTTCCGGATGTTAGTGCTTGAATATTCTGAGTATATTTCGTAATCCTTGACCTCGTTTTCACTTAACATCATATGAATAAATTGATTAAGAGTTAAAATATTAAACTTTATTATCGATTATAAATAATAAAAGGTACTTTAATATAATAGATCCTGTAAACAATTTTAGACAATATGTTCAATTTATAAATTTAAGTATCAGTCTATTAATAGTATTAGTAATTTGGCGATACATTTTTTTTTAGAAAAAGTGGTGCATCAAGCTTTTAATATTTTGTCTATTCAATACTTTATTGTCATAAATTCAATGGGACATCCACTGACAGGTTGCCGTGGATATAAAATGGAGCGTAACCTTAAACCGCATGTAATTACTTCCCCTAATGGCGTGATACCGACACGGTCGGGATGCGATGCAGCGCCCTGTAACTAATCTTATTACTCGCGCCCACATGTGACACTGTCCCGGCAAATCACTACACTACACTTGTTACTCTACTACTTGTTAGAACTATAGACTCGCTATTGTTTTAGAGTTGAGCAAATAAAATTACTACCGTGAAAAATAATTGTTTTCATTTTCTTCACTTTTAATACTTTCGGTGGCAAGAATGAACCAGCAACAAATGATATATGATAATAGGTCGTGACTGAAAAAGATTGGATGGTTTCGAAATGTTGTATTGGAGAAGAATCAATTGAACATGAAACGAATGAATCGGACACTGACGAATGTTGACGTTTTACATATGGTTGAAGAGAGAAGACGATACGAGTATAAAGAATATCATGAGCCAAGATGGAAACTAGTTAGCCAATTTATAAAGAAACATCACGATAACAAAGATAGTACGAAAGAGGAAAAGGAGAATGCCGGGAATTGATTACATGGATCAAGTAATGAAAAAGTAGGCGTTGAGCTACATGAAAACGTCGAGAAAAGTACCACTTGCAAGAATACGTGGAAAGTGCTTCACGGACATGCAGATAGCTCTTATCTTATGTTATATAATACTTTTAATGAAGCTTTTTTGTGTAAATGAAGTAACGTTTTCATTTGATTGAAGTTTCTTTATTGGTTCCAATCGCAAATTATTTTTATTATTAAGGCATATCTATTATGACGTATATTTCTTAAGAAATAAAAAATGTATATTTGTTAATTGCAATAGCCTACGAAAAGTTAGTGTTTTTTTTGACGTTCTACTTTCTTTGTTTCATTATTTATGGCCATGCATAACCCAGTGGTCTGATAATGATGATTTATAATCGTTGGTAGAAAAATCTAAAGACGGTCCCATTAACATTTTTAAAAAGAATTTCTGCTCTGTATATTAAAAATTAAGTAAAATTGCTCTCTAGTTAAAATTCGAATATCCCAATAACACGCATTTTTATACCAATGTGACTTTATAAATTATGTCAATAACATTCCACTATTTTTTAAAATTTACATAGTAGTATATTTATAAAATATATAATTGTACTAAATGGACCTTCAACGCAAAAGCAGCTTTAAAATATACAATATTTCAAAAACTTATCACGTTTAGATACATTTTTGGTATCTCCAAAATATAAAATACTCTTTATAGTCAGTGTGAGAAATACGCTTTCATAACTTGTATTTATTACAAAAGATCCACAAGAACTACATAAAGCTTTTAATAAAAACTAACAACAACGATCTATTCATTACCCTTTAGCTCGTTCTGTTTAAAAACAAAGATACCTTTACGAACACTGTTTATTAAAAAAAATAAATTATAATAGGTAATATTTTTTAATATAAATAAATACGCCATCAATTGTTTATATTTAGATTAAGCTAATGTTTCTTTGTAAATATTTCTTTTAATTATAAATTATAATTTTATACCGAATACTGGAGGAAAGAGATTCAAAAAGTTGAAACAAATTCAATAAAAGCTGCTAGTATTTATTTGTTAAAACGTAATTCAATTTATTTTTCCACTTACAGTCGACTCCTGTTACATTGTCTTATTTGTTCCAATTAAATTGATTGTTCCGCTAGCATTTGATTTTTCAATAGAACTGTATACAAGCAATGCGGTACAATTTGACGCAGTACAAACAAAGTTATTCGGTAAAACGAAATGTATAATTTTTATGTAATGTAATAATTAATTTATACGACATTTATAACGTTATTAAAATCATTTGACTGTCTCCGCGGCTAAGTGTTTTGCCGCATGCTAACTCAGGGGTACCGGGTTAGATTCCAGGCCAAAGATAAATGGATTCTGGATGATGGTAGGGTTTTTCTAACCCGTCTGTCTAGCTACCATCTTCAATGTAAATCTGCCTCCATAACAACATTACTGTATTCCGGCAGTTATGCATGTGAAAGGCATAAGTATTCTAGACTATCACTAAACATCAGGTGAAATAGATGTCAAGTGTTTTTTTTTTTTTCCATTGGGATACTTATGTCCCAATGGTTCTAACATTCCTCTGACACGTGTAGTTCAGAGTCCTTA